>OZ022417.1:17540384-17699459 GCA_963989365.1 Rhimphoctona megacephalus
GCAATTATGGGATTTATCGACTGCCGTTCCGAAGCTTCTAATTTATTCCAACATTAATCACGTAAATGATGTACCTCTGGAACTTCCTTCCCTTCTCCCAACCAAACAACCCTTCAATCCCATACATGAAAGCCACGTCATAGCAACAGCAGGTAACAGAATCACCTCCAATCTCAAATATTCCCTCCTTCCCCAAATCCCTCCCGCCTCTCGCGGAAGCGTCCAAAACAAACAGGAAGCAAACGTTTCGATCAAGATCGATCGTCGAGCCCAATGGTCACAAAGTCGATGTATCTACTCAAGTTAATTCTCTGTTCTCCGCATTTATTAATTTATTAATTCTATTTGAAGATATGAACGTTAGGTGCCATTTTTAAATTAGCCATTTGTCATTCTTAGCTAGTACTACTAGTAATCGAAATTATTCATATAAATTCTATTCAAATTAATCAAGAATGCAAATTTGCTGCTAAAGAATGGCACAACGTAAGACTCGTTTCACAATTTTATAATAAGCTCTACATTGATTTTATTCTGTAACGAATTCAATCGGACGATTAAATCGTATCGACTGTTTCTTTCATCACTTTCAGGAATTGTTATTGATGTCATTTTTTCAACACTAGCCTCCAGTGCATATAATTCTACGATATGATTTTTTCGTAATCAAATTAATGTCATTTGTCTACCTTGATTGGAGAAGTAATAAATTGGGCCTAGCGGGCGATTTTGCATTCGGTACTCACCTGTAACACAAAAATAAAAATACATATAAGAATACAATCAATTTTTCACTCCCTTAAACTTAACATTTTTAGATAATATATATTTTTCTTTTTCAAATTTGATATTTATGTACTCTGACATCATGAACGAGTTATAAATTGAAATTAAGAATTTTGGCAATTAGAAATTCCTTAAATTCATGTGGATACTCTTGCAGTGATATACGTATATGCGTGAGTAAGAGGGAAAAGGCGGAAATTAGGATGGGTGGGATTGAACCGTTGGTATAATGTAACATCATCAATCAGCTGGCAAACATCAACTCAACACTCGGTCCGACCTCTCACCCCTCCAAACTAGAGATATAGGGAAAATTTTCCTCATGCTCTCCCATTCCCTCGTGAGAAACTACACGAGAAAGAGAAAGAGAGAGTAAGAGGAGGGAAAGGGAGACAGAGAAAGGGAGAGATCACCCTCTGACCTCTGTTGAATCCCAACTATACGTCAATTTAATACCACCACGGCAATGCTACATCACGTCCAGCTGTAATTAATTACCGAATTGTTGACGATGGAGGCGTCCAGTTTCAACGTAACGTAAATTTCCTAATCCTATTAATAATTATTCGAATTTCATTTCTATGATTTTGACGTTGGTGAAACTAAGTGTATATATATATATATACATTGTATATAAATATATAGACTATATCATTAATAATAACCGTTCAACGATTTATCTGTATGGTATAGATTTAATGATGTTTACATTTGCTACCGCGTTATCGGACTTATTTATACCACATTGTTTGATCGATCGCATACCACACATATCTCAATCATCATTTAAATCGAAAAGTAAATAAAAAAGAACCAAGTTTGAATTTAAACGTTAATAGAAATTTTACAAAGTTCTAACGTAGAAAAAAATAGAAAACTAGCTAAATTTCTAAACAAACTAACCGGTTTTTTTATAAAGACGATTGGATGAAAAAGATAATCATATCCAAAATGATAAAAATTGTAATTCGGCGTTAATAAATAAAAAGACGTAAATTGGCTCCCCCATAGATGCTCAGATTCCATCGCGTGGCGAGACAGATCTCTGCGGATCCTTCGCGAGCGCTTCGCGTCTGCAGCCACCCTCGGAATTCCTCCTAGCAGCCTCGTTCATGATAATCTACCCTTATGATCTCCATAATACGCGTTCCCGTAGCCACAATGATGATGATTTATCTTCGAAGCTAAAAATTGTCCAGCAATGTTCCGGCAGGGATAATATTCCAATGGTGAATTTCGTAACTGTGGACCCTCTTCGCGAACCCTACTTTGTTTCCTCGTCGCAACATCCGGTCAGGTTTAATCACATTTTTTTCGATCCGCGAACTCTCAAATGATATAAATTCCATTGACCAAATGCGGAGTATGTGTATGAGTGTGAGGTCGTTGGTACATCTACATACAGGATTTAGTCTGAGCGATATACATGTGTATATACATAAAATGGCGTAAACCTTTTCATTTATATTTATTCAGTGATGCAATGCGGACAGGGGCAAAAAAAGATGTGTGTATACTTGTATTTTGTGCCACTATATACATATATATTGATAATACATCGTCTGATGCGTATTGAATGAAGACTGGCGAGGAATAGAGGGAAAGAGGGTGCGTCACGATCAGGGGGAAAAAATGGCATCGGGGATGCCCGCGTAAATCGGTTCTTTCAGCTTAAAATTACAGTTGCTATTCGAATAGCCAAAAGAGTTCGAAGTGATGGGGAGAAATGGAGAGAGCGAGGGGCGGAAACGGGAGGGAAAGAGAGGAGAAATAGGGGGAAGAAAATGAGGATGAGGCTGCAATTGCGTGAGTAGAGAAAAGGGGAAGGATGTATCAGATTCACGGAGTAACTGCGAGTGGATTCAAGGGGGAAAGGTGTATGGGATTTGGGCAAAGAGTATGAGAAATAGTTTGGACACATTTGACACGAAAGAGAAACGAAGACAGAAAAATAAAAAAAAAGAGGCGCTGCCATTGAGGGACGGCTCTTCTGGCCTCAGAGCCCGCGCGCGGAGGAGCAGAGAAATGTATGCATTATTTTTCACCGGGCGAAAAAAAATCCATACGATCCGATCGAGACAATGTATGCGTTAAACGAACAATTGTCTGTGTTTCACGTGTGTTCGGACATTGATACGGAAGCCAGATTTGAACGTACACTGATAAATGCGAAAAAATCCCCGGATTTTCAAACAAGCCCTTCGCCTGGTAGCGCGAGATCGGTCTCCACTATTTCGTATATGTATAATATATGAGTGTATTTGTGCACATAGATTTTATATACTAATATTTTGCGACCAAAAGTAATATACGATAAGCAACTTACCTCATGACCGGCTTGACTATTCAATATTTATTTTTCCTCCGTACCCGAAAAGATGAACGTAAAAAAAACGTAATCAAGAGACTCGGTAGAGTCTCGGGACAAGTACATTTGACAGCTCTGTCATCTGCTGGCCCGAGGCTCGCCAGAGTATATTATCTCTGAATAAAGTAAATTTCGGTAGTGGGGGTAAAAACTGAAAGTCATTTTCTCGAATTACGAAGCTCAGGAGATAGATTATGACTTGAAAATTGAACTGGAGACTAATTAAGAAAAAATCTTTCGATTGAGCTTTAAATCAGCACGATTGATGCCGTATTTGCTGAGAAAAAGCTTTGCACAGGCTCAAAATTATGCAAAAATTCCAACACATCGAAGAATTTGACGTGTCTGTATATGTCACAATGAAAGGCCTCAGCGTGCCTATCGAGATTCTGATTGGTCACGAGTGTGGTCATTTCCACCGGTAAACCAGTGTACACACGAGTGATGTTTTTGAACGTGGCCCTGTGACTACATTTCTCTGCACCCATACCACGGAAAGTTTGAATGTTTAACCAGTGTGACGGTAGTTTTAACTTTTGACAGTGTAAAGTGCGAGTCGTGTAAATCGCGTGTTTTTTAGATTGTGAAAAATCGTGATTCATCAATAGTTTAAATATATAAATAGTGCGAAAAAACGGTAATATATAAATATTGCGAAATGTGATAATAATATTTTTTAATATCTCGGAATTAATCATCAGCGAAATTAAAAAAGATAACCTCGCACCCGCAGGTGAAATCATTTTTGTTTCGGATTCCAGAAAAGCCAAATAAAAACAAATCTCACCACTCGTTGAGGTTATCATTTTTATTTTTCCGTATAAAATAATCCGAATAAAACCGTTAATTAGTGTGGCCGGAATAAGTGCTAGAAAATACAACGAACATAACCATAAAAATCAGTGTTATACGTTCTGAAAATGTGTGAACTCGGAAATAATGTTGTTGAAGTTTCAATCTAGAACGCCACGATTTTTTTTTTTAATCATGTCACTTAAATTTTTCTTACAGATCAAAAGACTGTGTTTTTTTTCCAAAAGTGAGTGTATGAAAATAGTTGTGACAAGATGTATCATGTGCTCATAAATAAAAACCTGTAAAAATATTAATTGTTGATGAAATACTTTAATTATAAAAATTTGACAAATAACTTTTGTCGTGAAATCATGATTTTCAATACTTTTCAGGTACGGTCTACAAATAAACATAAAATTTCCAATATTCTGCAGGCTGTGTTCAGTTCCTTCGATTTTTCTTTCTGGCTTCAAGAAATTTACCAATATACTAAAGGCGCTGCGAGCTGTGAATTGGGCTGAGATTCTCTGCTTCGACAATTTGATCTAAAAAACTGGTGAAACTTAAAGCAATGAAGCATTTGCTATTCCTTGCGGAAACAAGAGATGCCTTTTTTCCTTTGCATACAAGGATCACCGCTTCGTTACTGCGAGCTGTGCTAAGTTCCTTCGCTCTTTCTTTTTGGCATCGCACTACATATTTTATATTGAGCTGGGATTTTACTGATTATGTCAGCATAAATATTCAAGGATCATCTGTTATCATATTTCACAACAAGCCGAAGGATCAGAAATTCAGCAATAGTGTAATGGCATTTCTCGGTCAGGCTTGTGCAAAAGATATAAGTGGAAATAAAAGCATGAGAAAACAATGTAAAAATTCAATATTCATTCAAGTTTTTAGTGTGCATTGTGATATGATTTGTTAAAAAAAAGAGTGTTCCACAAATATTTCTATACGGTTTCATTTTTGGTCTTTCGCTCATGTTTTTCTCATATTAGTGAAATGCACATTGCTGAGACGCACCAAATATATGTATCGAATTTCTCTATATACTGCAGGAAACGCGAGGTGTTAACTGAAATGAATTTCTGCGCTTTGTTTGTGCAAGCTGTACTAAGTTCGTTCGCTTTTTCTTTATAGCATCGCATTGCATATTTGATATTGAGCTAGGGTTTTACTGGTTATGTCAGCGTAAATAATCAAGGATTATCTGTTATAATGTAAAAATTCTAGGATTCAGAGCTGTTCAGAAAAAAAGAAGTTATATCCTGGCCAAAAATCCCCTCCCCGGGGAAAAAACCTTGGACAAGTACATTTGTTGACCCCTGTTTCCATTTGTTTTCACAGAAAAAAACTACCCAAAAAAGTACAAAATTTTTAAAAAATTGGCAAGATTGAGATAGGAAAAAGAAGATTGTTTCTATAAAATAACTATACTCCAAATGACAAATAGAAATGAAAAACTTCATATATTTTATCGAGATCCCAAGAAAAAAAGCAACAATGCCCATCGTGAATGTCTGGTAAAAAATAGAGTCTACAAGTAAATGATCAATTTGCGCATAAAAAAAATAATTACTTTACAAAAACAGAAATGGAAAAGCCAATGATTTACGTTCAGCATTAAAATTGATAATATCAATAATAGGACAAGTATTTTATTGTCGCTTGAGGATGGAGTATTTAAAAAAAAGCAAAAATTAGTTGGTTATTGAAAAAAGTCACCAATGTACAAAAATAAAAATCGGTCAAGAGAACAGAGTCCAGAAAAAAAAATCGGGATGAAAAAAAACTTGAAGAAAAAAATTTCAAACGAAAAAAATTAGATTGAAAAAAAAATTTCGGCCGAAGTACTTGGCGAGTTTTTTTGCTTAGCTTGGATCACGTAATGTATTTCACGTAATGTTGTATATGTTATAAACTCGCCAAGTACTTCGGCCGAAATTTTTTTTTCAATCTAATTTTTTTCGTTTGAAATTTTTTTCTTCAAGTTTTTTTTCATCCCGATTTTTTTTTCTGGACTCTGTTCTCTTGACCGATTTTTATTTTTGTACATTGGTGACTTTTTTCAATAACCAACTAATTTTTGCTTTTTTTTAAATACTCCATCCTCAAGCGACAATAAAATACTTGTCCTATTATTGATATTATCAATTTTAATGCTGAACGTAAATCATTGGCTTTTCCATTTCTGTTTTTGTAAAGTAATTATTTTTTTTATGCGCAAATTGATCATTTACTTGTAGACTCTATTTTTTACCAGACATTCACGATGGGCATTGTTGCTTTTTTTCTTGGGATCTCGATAAAATATATGAAGTTTTTCATTTCTATTTGTCATTTGGAGTATAGTTATTTTATAGAAACAATCTTCTTTTTGCTATCTCAATCTTGCCAATTTTTTAAAAATTTTGTACTTTTTTAGGTAGTTTTTTTCTGTGAAAACAAATGGAAACAGGGGTCAACAAATGTACTTGTCCAAGGTTTTTTCCCCGGGGAGGGGATTTTTGGCCAGGATATAATTTTACTGAATGAAAACCTGACACAATCGTGATAGAAAATGAACGAAACAATTTCGCAAAATCAAGATAATATTGCTGTATTTGTAATTTATAAAATAGCATAATAATATATTTCTGTTTGAAAAATATATGATATTTATTATTCCAAGAAAATATCGCGCTCAATGCCATATTCATTAAGGTCAATTCGAATTTTATCTTCCCTAATTCATATCCTCATATAATTAAGCGATAAATGATCAATTATCGCGGATACATTTTTGATACAAGTGTGCAAGCGAAGCAAAAATTCGAAGAAATTTCGGGAAATCAATTTTAACTGATTACTGAGATGAAACGTTCAATAGCATAATAATATAATTCTGTTCGAAAAATAGATGAAACTTTGATTCCAAGTAAACATCGCTTATCAGCGCCATATTCATTAGAACTAATTCAATCCGTTTCGCATTCCTGATGCGAATCCTCATACAACTATTTTATTAAATACCGTGAATATAAAAATTCGATATATACGTGGAATAAACAAGCAAAAATTCAAAGAAATTTTGGATAACCAATTTTGACAGGTTAACGAGACGTATTCGAAGAATATTCCATATGAATACCGACGTTGATCCGTAGATGGAGATATGGACTGATGATTGGCTTAATTATCAGTGTGTACGACCAGGAAGAAAACACGATGTAACGTGCAGGAAAACGTAAAATACATGGATACATATAAACACGATTAAGGGAGGATGAAAAGGAGGAAAGACAGTAAAGAAAAAAGGAGTGAGTAAAAAGGGGGAGAGGAGGTTTGAGAGATACATCGAAATGCAATAGGCGCTCAGAGCGATGTACACCGGTGTATATCACATTATATAAATACACGTATAGAAATAGTGTAGAATACCTTCGCCTACACTCAACCCACAATCCAACAACCGACCAATCAACCGGCTGCAAACCTCATCGGGGAATTTTTTTCCACTTTTTTTTGTTCATTTTTTTTTTTCAATTTTGTTGAATATTTTTTATTTTCCCCTCCGGGTTCTCGAGCTTTGGCTGTACATATCCACGTGCACCTATGCAAAAACCTATGCAGCTCTTTTGCAAACCTACCCGATCACCCTTTCCCTAACCCTCCATCGGTATCGGCGATCGCGCTACTCGGACTATTTTTTTTCGTTCAACCCCTCATCCCACTACCTTTTCTCTCGGTCTCTGCCTTCCTCTCTTTCTCTCTGGCGATGCAATTATAATCCAGCTTTATGAAAAAATGCATCGAAAATGTGATTGAGCACCGATACGCCGGAATTGGTGATAGGTCTCGTTGCTATATACGCGC
The DNA here is from genome assembly GCA_963989365.1 of Rhimphoctona megacephalus. Taxonomy (NCBI): domain Eukaryota; kingdom Metazoa; phylum Arthropoda; class Insecta; order Hymenoptera; family Ichneumonidae; genus Rhimphoctona; species Rhimphoctona megacephalus. The sequence continues at coordinate 17,548,192 of OZ022417.1, forward strand.
TGAAAAGGGAGGGAGATGAACGGACGAGTGGAAAAATTATAAAAAAAACCAGGAGCTATTCGGAGAGAGAGAGAGAGAGAGAGAGAGAGAGAGAGAGAGAGAGAGAGAGAGAGAGAGAGAGAGAGAGAAATAGAAATACAGTGCAGGAACGTGCAATTCTGCAGGAATCGGGCAAAAGAGGAGAGTGGAAAGACCAAGAGGAAGGGGCGGCTCATGCTAAATTGTAGGGATCAGGTTGCCAGCGGGATGAAGAAGGGGAATCAGGGATTGGTCAAAGCCTCCTCTTTTTCTCTCTTTTTTATATTCCTCTCTCTTTTCCTCTGTCTCTTTATCTCACTTTCTCTCTCACTCAATGCTGGTCTGCTGATAAAAAATTACACCCGAAAAAAGTATTACCGTCACCCATGCCTGTACAACCCTCCACCCTCAATTGCCTCCCTCTGCAACTCCGTGCCTCAAACTCACTCGTGTACGCTCTTTTTCACTCGATCTCGCGTCGCTCGCTCTCTTCCTTCTTTTCTCTATCTATGTATATCGCGAAGTTCTCTCGACGCCACTCACCGCCAAACCTCGGGTATACATTATTCCTGTCAGCCAGAAGCACCGCGATGCAAATATGTATGTATAAAGTATATTGTGGCCCCGTATATGGGACATTCCTCGCCAACTCAGCCGCCCAATTTATAGAAATTATTTTCAACCATTGTTCAAAGCCTGAAGAATGTCAACGAATTCATTCGGATTTTTCAAGTGCATTTATTACCGAATGAGTACAGAGAAACGATATTGCAATAAAAGCAAAGTAACCACAATCACGATATTTGTTTTCAATCGAATTAAAAATAGTTCAAGTCTTCCAGAGCACCATTTCGATCAATATCATCTTGAGATCTACATTCGTCTCGCATCTCCCAAGAACGGAAATTATATACAAGTGAGACCTCAGGAAAGAGTGGGTTTTTTTATCCACACTAATCCCCACAGTCACTTTTTTGTTCTCTCTCGTTTGTTCGTCGACGTTGTATAAGAGAAAAGGACCGAATATTGTTACGAACCGAGAATCTCCCCACCAAGAGTTAGATTTCCACAGCTGTACATCAGCGTCGCTGACCAACGAAAAAGTATAAAGGGGATGAGTAGAGTGTTACAGTCGCGAAGGGTTGAATTTGAAACAATGGAAGCAAGGAGTGAGCGAAAGAGTGAAAACTCCGGACAACGAGAAGGAATGCGATAAAAAACATTGAAAGATATACAGTGACAAGAGACAATATTTCTTGTCATCTACGAGTTTGTTCCCATAGGCATATGACGTGGAGGACACAGGGCACACGTTGAACGTACCTGGAAATATATAATTGTCCAGATGGCATATTATATTCATATATATATATGGCAGAGTTATATTCTCGGTGGTTATAATTTAAGTACAGGTTAGATACGTAAAAAGGATGAATAATATGCGTAGCGTGTCATTAGACTTTACAACCCTTTTGAAAACTTTTCTTCATCAATACAAATTGTATTTTATAGCTTTACGTATTATTAAGTTGCAAATAGAATTTCCCGATGAGGCTTTCAACTTCCGAGTGCTTACTTCATCCCCCTTTTCCTGTCACTTTTTTTTTCTTTACTGCATACAGATCTAAGTTGTTCATAACCCTTTTTTTCATTTCAACGTCATGGTCACCTGTCGTATTAACGTGGTATAGATAATGAGTGAAATAATAATGAGAAAAATGTTACAATGCTCGTGTATAGTTCATGATAAAAAAATTATAGTGTGATGCACCGAGTTTTGTCTCTCGCTTATGTAGAACGTCTTAGCGATCTCCTCATTCCATAATTGAGTCTGTGAATCGTCAATTTATGTAGCGCAAGGGGATTTCACCGAGACGCATAATTGTACGACAATTTATTGCCAGTAGAGTCCGCAATCGTCGCATATACAACCTTTATTAGACTCCGTTGTAGTTGATTGCCGTATATTATACAAGCCGATAGTAACATATCTCATGGTTGAGAATAATCACCTTCAGAGAGAAACATTGAGTTAATAATTTAGTGAATACTCGAGGCAATTGTAGCAAATGGAATTATAACTAATCCGTATTCGTGGGGAGGAATAACGATTCTGATAATCAGTGTAATAATGAAAAGCGGTCAAGAGGAGAAAAAAAAAGCTTATTCCATAATTATTTTAATTCATCATGATATTTCATACATTATTACAATTTTTCGAACTTATTTTTCGTGTTCCATTGCCATCCTTATTGTAAATAAATCACTAAATATAAAATTTAACATATTCAAGCAATGTTACAAAGGATTTTACCAAATATCGCAAATATTACAATTAATTGTCATGAGTAGAATACATTTTGTGAAGACCCATTGTGAGACCCTGTATATACTTTTAATTTTATAGTCCCTCAAGATAAATAAGATAAAAGAAGAAAGTTCAAGGTTTCATAAAGAATGCATCTGCGTAAAACCATCGCGAAATATATCTCATATATCACACGAAGAATACGAATGCACTCTGTGTACGAAGTTGCTGGAAGCTGTTCTCGCTTCTTTTCCTTTTACTAATTAGTAACGGGATCCTTGTGGAATTTTTTTATCTGCTTTTTTTGTTTCTTTAACCCGACGCCTAATGAGAAAGGAAATGTACCCCTTTGCATCAGCTTCGAGCAGTGTAGAGAACGGGGTTTTTTTCTCTCGTGTAATTGTTTCTTCCAGGACTTTCCCCGTTCTTTGTAAACCCTCTTAGACCATAAATATACATATACATATATAAAACGTAATGTATATAGGCACAAATACATATTTGTATATATATCAAAAGATGGCCAAGAGAAAGAAGAAAATTTTAATTCGTCTCGTGTATACCGAGTGGTACGTCGCTCGATGAAACTTTGAACAAGTCGTGAGGGACGTGTGCACTTGTGAAATTGAGGACGAGTATAATGATTCTTATTTGTGGCCTAGAACCAGTGATTTTATCGTACGTTATGAAATCAAAAGAAAAAACAATCAATTTCTATATCTACCTATGACCAATCGCATGCAACGAAACTTTCAATTGCTACAATTGAAATTCGATCCACAAAGTGTTGTGTATGTTTTTCCATTGAACGTTAGAAAGTTTTTTTTAATATAATTGCTAACGATCGAAAACAAGCGTAGAAGAAGCTACGGATTGAAAAAAAAAATCGGATTTATACGATTTTTGTCTGTTCAGGAAATTTATATTATTATATTAAGTCGAGCAAAGTGCCCACTTTACGGTGCTAATCACCAATCGACAATTAAAATAAAATATGTTTTTCTCGCAGATATGGAAGCGGCGAAACCCGAGCGACCGAAGAACATTGGAAAATTAATTATAAATATTATTATCATTGTTATCATTATTTTACATCTCGGTACGATTAGCAACGCTCTCATGGACCAGTTCGCGGTTTCGCTCCAGTTTAATAAGTAAGAAGTGTATATAACGTTACCGTTGACCATTCGCAGCGACATCTAATTTAGTTCACACAACGCTATTATTATTATTATGTTTTTTATTGCGAGATTATTATTTTAGCTCTTATTGAATATTAATTCGAGATTAACTGGGATTTTTTCAATGTAATTGAAATTTTTAATACTCTGTACAATCTTCTCTAGATGATTTTTCAAGTGGATAACAAATGAATATTTATTTGCTCATTCATTTTTACGTTAGACTGAAATTTATTCGATGCTGTTACCAAATTATTATTACAATTTTTTATTTCAACTGCAAACGTTCGAATTTTGAAAAATAAAGCAATCGTCAGATATTTTGAGTTTTTCCAGCTCAATAAACTTTTCGAGTTTTTCACTTACTGTAGATTGAGATTATTTTATTTTACAATTATCAAAATATGACCAAAACAAAATTGAATAAATCGAATAAATTTAAATTTATTACCTTTTTCTGGTACGAGTAATTAACCATATAATATTTAAATCTTTTTAAAACAGCTGTTAATTGGTTTCAAATGTTCGAATGTGTATAATTAAACTTATAAAGTGTATCAACATTTAAAGTAGTCAAGTGTTTCTGTCTTGAGCAAAAACCATAGCAACACTGTGTGTTTTCTTTCGTTTTTTTTTTTAATTTTATTATCTGTGGCTGAATTGCGCGAATGTTCACGATAACACGTAACGCATTTTATTATTTACGTCCTTGTCCATTAACCAAGCTCCCGTACATTTTATTGTGCTATATAGAGTGATCACTACTGCCTTGTCAGTGTGGCTCTCGTAACTCAAGCTGACTTCGTCAACTTATGTATATACGGCACCGAGAGTTGTCTGTCTCATAAGCCCCGCGGCTTTTCACGAGGCCATGTTTTCAAACCATAAACGTTCTAAAATTGTTCGAACGTCCTGTTCTTTATATCAGACACAAAACATATAAGAGGCTTATTACTAATGACGAAACATGGCTACACGTATTTGACCATGTGTAAAAGAAGAACGTGTCGTTAATTGATAATTAGACCTTTCAACATGTGTACTTACAAGAAAAAAATAACACAGTTATACATGAATATAAATTTCATTGAAAATAAGTAAACTGACAATATTTGAGCATTAATAAGTTACAAATTCACTAAAACATATCAAAAATTTTTCAATAAACATTTTTTTCGTAAGCTATTAAACCTCGAGTTTCTTTTTGAAAAGAAAAATAATACGAAATAAACAGATTTTATTAAAAATGACGATAAACCATCAGGTCGAGAAAATTCTCTGACTGTATGCGTCTCAAGTTTATGGTCTTCTTTTCTCTCTTCCTCTTTTTCTCTTGCGTTCTATTTACAACGAAGAAACATTAAAGAGATATATAATTTCACACTGAATTCAGGAATCACGGAACCTCGGGTGGTTTAAACGGTGTATATAGACAATGGAGGAAAGCCGAGAAATAAGATATATATATATATATATATATATATATATATAGAGAGAGAGAGAGAGAGAGAGAGAGAGAAATAAGAAAAAGTTGGAGAGAGCGAGAGAGCCAAGGCACGCCGGAGAAAGAATTCGTATTCTGTTCTCGCGAGTCTTGCTGCAGCGCTGCGGGTGGTAATTGTAATAATTGTTATTATTCGGTGTATAATTAACGCCCGCTCGAGAAATCCAGGAAGGGGCGGTTGTGGGTGGTTGGAAGGAGGAAGGGATGGTTTCACAGGGAAGGAGAATGGAGTAAAGAACGTGAGAGGGATTGAGGGTGTGGTGGTACAAAAAGAGAGGGAGCAACGGAGAAAGCGAGAAAAGTAGCAAGCACGAAGGTCTCAGACGAAAAGTTTAAGCATGGAAGCCCCCAGGGCCATTTGCATAATTAATTAAAGAAGGAGTCGAGTTTTCAACAGATTTTCATTCTACGCCTCGACCTCGGGATTCTTCTTCTTTTACTTCTTCAAGATATACCCACTTCTATTGAAGGAAATATATATTTATGTATATAGACGATTAAAATTCATAAGGGCGTAAACTAAAATAATTTTTACATTTTTTTGTATCGTTGATCGTGCCCTTTCGTCTGAAAGACATTGAAATGTACATTTGTCAAGAAGAAGACTATATCTTATTGTGGCGAGGCGAAAAACTGACTCTTCTGATACTGTAATGAGCGCTCGTTGAGTGTGCTATCTCGAGAGATCGTGAAATGGTCATTAAAGTCAATTTATCATTAATTTTTCTTGAATCATTTCTCGGCGCCAAAGAAGAATGTACAATGAGAAAAGGAGGAAAAAAATGCTGCACGTCGAAAACGCCTCGCGGTCCACCAAGTAGATCGAACAGCAACGTCATCAGAATTCCTGCTCGTCTGTGTATACCTCATAATTCTATATTTTTCACGTCGATTCGTTTGCCCCCGTTGATACGATAGTGAGAGGGTGCAGAACGAAAGAGGGAACGGGGTTTATTGGATATACGTAGGGCAAGAGGGAAGGGGTGAGTGAAGAGGGGAATATACACGAGGTACGAGACGAGTTAGTCGTAAGAGGAGACGAGAGGGAGCAGAGGAAGGTGGCGGCGAGGAGACGAGGGGGCAAATGTAATTAATTATCCCAGTAATGACTCTGACTGATGAGCGGCTGGACAAGTCCAGCGAGATCGAAATAGCGCACAAATGGCGATGGCTACGAGCTCCCGTGGTTAACTTTCCAAATACGAACAAGTTAAACATAAAAAGCGAGCAGAAAATTTGAAAAATTGATAAAAAAAAAAACAATCGGGAAAAATTAAACGAGAATTTTTATCATATCAAAATAAATGATAATCTAAGATAATGGAATTGCGTCCAATTTTTTTATTCTGAATAACAAAGTACTTGGCTATGGATTTTTCAAATTTAGTCAAAAAATAGACAAACTACTTAAAAAAAAACATGAATTTTCATTATAGTTGTGCTCTTGTTTCACGTGTGAATTGTGAGTTTCGAAGCCTTTCCTCTTGTCACCTGCAAAAGAATAGTGAAACAACGAAGAGAAGTACGTCAAGAGAGTAAAAGCTAGACAGAGAGTGGGAGAGAGAGAAAGAGAACAGTGTGATGAAAAGCGAGAGGGAGTCTCTCTGTGCATGACAAGGTAGATTTATTTTTTTTCACACCCCATGCCAGCACACGCTGACTCCCTGGGGCTCGACGAGGTGTTTTAATATTTTAATAGGACTATGGAATGGCTGATTTCGTGACTTGGCGTTTTGTACTGATATATTTCTCTCTCATCCGTGTTTTCTCACATGGCATTCCGTTCAATAGAGCACGATTTGCTTCGAATCTCTTCTTACTTTACGTCTCTCTTTCTCTTTCGTTCTTTCACAAACAACAGCACAACGTAAATTGCAAAAAGACTATAAAAATACTTACAAGTTTATTCAATGCCTTGACAAAAGTGTTTTATATAGATTTCGGAACAAAAAACATTTTGCCTCATTTGCATGTACTTCCATACATATAATTAAGCACCACCACGATTCACCTCACTGCAATCAACCTCCACTCTTTCTTCAAATTTCATCCCCATCGCTCCCTTTCAGAATCGCTTTAGAAGACCGACACGGCATCCTTTCTACAGGCTTTTCGTGACGTGATATATACCTAGGCAAATACATTTACTATATATCTATAAAGCATGTAGCCGGGCCAGTCAAACTCTAATTTACGAGAATGCTCTGTAAATTGGGTATAATGTTGAAGCCGCCACGATTTGCACGCACCAAAACTCGCACGAAGCAATCCCGCACGATCGTGTTCAAATATAACATATAATCGAGTTACATGATGTACACATACATACATATATTTAACAGAGACAGCTAGCGTAATATATAGTCAGAGGTATTTTAGTTTGAGATAGTTATTGGGAGCTCATCAATGCCGATCGCCTAGAAACCATTTATCTTAGTTCGATGTGCATTTAATACATATGTCTGATAAGTCAGTCCACCATTTCCATTTTCATTACGTGGATTATGGCAGTTGTAACAAATCCCATGTATCAAAAGTACAAAACTCGGAACTCGCAGCCACGAGTTTAACGTTAGCTCGTGATTTGATTCGATTGAACTTGCGAATGGTTTCATCAGGCCAAAAATGGCCTGTTTTTTTATTTGTAATATTTCGAAAACCATTTTTTATTATGTTTACACGGTATTTTACTGTATGTGGTAGAAGATGAGTTCACCTTTTATTTTGAAATTGATGCGTTCGTCAAACAATGCACACTCGAACGTAACGTTGCAAAGTTTTTTTTTTTTTATTGAGTGAGAACTGTGAGACAAATGAGCGGTAAAGAGAAAAAGCTTTCGCACAATTCTCCCAATTAATCGTACAAGGCAATCGTACAAGCATCATCCCCCGGAGGATCGCCAGGTAATCCTGGGACTAATTTCGTTGACGACTCGTCGGACACTGCAGTGTCCATTTTGATTTTTCCATTTTTGTCCGATTTTTTGGGCTTTTTTTTGTAACCAATTCTTTTTTTCACCCAATTGCAGGGATTGCAGTCAGGGATTCTTTCGAACCCCTGCGGACTTTGCCCCATGGAAATCGGAGGCATAACGAGACAATTGAATGGATCAACGAAACGAGAGCAGCGCACGCTAAGGGAAGTCTCGTCAAGCTCGTCAGTCGAAATGTGTAAAAAAAAATTTGATTTCACGAGAGCAGACTCCAGTTCGTCGAGTCAATCTGACAAATAAAATGAACAAAAATTTTCACGGAAGACAAAAATTATGTCGTTGGTACGAGTTGAATTAACAAAAAATCGTTTGACATATTTGTATATGCATGTATGTGTGAGTGTGTTGAAATGAAAGGGTAATTGCTAGATCTTCAGGAACGATTTTTTCAAGCCTGAATAACTTTTCTAGTTCCTATTCTTCGGACTATACCTATTAGTCGATTGAATTCTACAAACTATTCAAAAACATCCTGAAGTTCTATGAAACCTTGCATGACAAATAAACAGTCGAAAACTAAGAGAAGCTCTATAAAACCTTGCATGACAAATAAACAGTCGAAAACAAATGCAAAAACAATGATCATAATAACTGCTAACAAATTTACCCTTCAGTCACGAGAGTTTTGCTAATTTTCAAAATCCATTGACAGCAGCAGCACATGACAGAATATTTTTATAATGAGACGAGAACATTGGTACATTGGCGTATATGACCATTATTGCAGATGGAAAGCGAGGGGAGAAAGTCCATATACAGGTTGAACGTTGCCTGCGGAAAAACGAATCGACGTTGTCGGGGTTTTCGATCCTACCTTTCATAATCCGACAAAATGCAAAAGAAAAAAAAGCGATTCCGGATAGCGCCATTTTAATCGAAATAGGTTTTCGCTTGGTATGTACACATACATATATAGCTGAAACACAGGAATAGGGGGAGAGGGGTAGATGAGAGGGCGGAAAAAAAAGAGTTCGTATTTAGAGGGAGAATGGAATGAATTCACCTCCGTTCTGCTGCTGATGCTACCACCACCATCACAACCAAAGCTTTTTCGTCCTTTCTCTCTCTCGCTCTCTTTCTATTTCGCTCTTTCTCTCTCACTCCTCGGTACGATGAAAGACCGATAAGCATAGCTGATTTATACGAGAGAGAGAGAGGGAGAAAGAACGACCAGTGGCGATCTAGAACCGGTCCCGAACCTGTTAGTTCGTCCGGTCGTTCATTCGTTCGAACGCTCTTCGATCTCTCCTTTTACTGTAGCTTTTTCTCTTTGTCTCTCGTGCATAGTTTCTCGGTCGATCTCTCGCTCGTGCACGAAGCTTTTTCTACTGGAATTTCTCTGTATATGGTCTACCTATCGTTACCCTCTGCCGTCCCACTCCGCTTCTTTTTATTCTGTACGTTGCTGACTGGCTGAATTTCCATGCCTGCGTTTACGTTGATACGCGACATTTACTCTCTTTCTCTCTTTTATTTTTCTTCGTATGTGTCGGGTTTCGTTTTCCGTATACGTGCATATGAAGGTAAGAATATCTACGTCAGTGGTGAGCACAAGGGTCGGGAGTAGATTTTTAATTTGTTATTTCAATAAACGATTTTCGAGCTAAACATCCTGTAAAATGATCTCACGCTCCACGATGATTTATTTTAACGTAAATAGTATATTAGCAAAGAACTGCATCATGTTTTTATAAAGATAACAAAAAATCTGATTTCAATTAATTTCGAGGGAAAAGTTCCTTCAAACGGTGATGTGAAAGAATAATCGAATTTATCTTCACTCAAGAAAAGGGGCATTTGGATTCGACTCATACCACAAAGACACAATACGAGAGAGGCATTTTGCCAGACGCGAGCCAAAAGCCAATCAATAAAAAAAAAGAATTTAAAACAATATTTGGAGCGCTCAGCAAACACATTCCGAAAGGGGTAGGACAGAAAAAAAGAGTCGAAAAAAGGAAGAGGAAAGAAAGGTAAAATCGAAAACAGGTCGAAGGCGCGAAAATGCATAATAATAGGAATTGCAGAGAGAGAGTTGGAGAAACGGAGGAGAAGGAGAAATCGGGAGTTTCGTTAACCGACAGTTTGATCAGTCGGTCTGTTTTTTGTTGTTCGTTGAACACTGATTTTTCACGACTCAATGCCGTTTTTTCTTCTTTTCTATATTACTTTCTCTCTTTTTTACCTCTTGGCCTCTTATAAAAATCCAGGCAAACGCACACATACAGACGATTTGTGTCCTCGTGACTAGTCCAGTGCCGATGTACCCTGGCCACCTTTTTTCGAGCTACCGTACTCCCATTTGTGGAATAAAATAAAAGTTAAAAAAAAAAAAACAAACAGAAAATAAACAAATAGAATGAAACGAAAAAAAAATAAAAAAATACGTTTGGGGTGACCGGGTGGACAGCAGAGCACACGTGGACAAAAGAACTCCCGGCTCTGCTGAATGTATGTCTCTTTCCATCGTGATCTCTTGGTCCCCTCCCTCCCCCCCTCTCTCTCTTTCTCTTTAACCCTTTTCTCTCTTTTCCCAATTCATAGGACACACAGTAGGATCATAGAGTGGAACCGAGAGTGCGAGGCTGATTGTGTACAACCTAGCAAGCATGACCCAAAAGCATGCTACCCTCTCTAGTGCTCATAATATGCAAGTACGTATAATAATGCTTATAACGCAAGTGAGCTTTTTACGTTTATAAACTCGAATCGCTATATATGTGCATTATACTAAACTCCATTATTATAACTATACAAATTCGCCATATTCTCGGAAGTGCACAGCCGGATAATAAAACAACATAGACGAAAATAAAATATCTATGTCTGAGTACGTATATAAACGACACAATTGTTTTTTTACAACTGCTAAAAATTGGCTACGACATTTTACGTACACGGTAAATTTTTACACGATAAAAAAGCGCCAGGTGCTACATCACGAATTGTAAAAAAAAAAACATTAAAAAATTTTGGACGGTTGATTCCAACGAGCCAGGCAGAAAATTTCGTCGTGATCTTCAGTGTTATATATTTTTCATGCAGTTAAAGTAACGAGCTGGCTACGATCCAATTAGGATTCGTTGGCATTCATATCTTATGATAAATTTATAGTTTTTTTTTGAAAGTATATGCATTTCCTACTAACAAAAAAAGTGATTCTGCTGGACTAAAAAATAAATCTATTAAACGTAAACAAAAATTTATTATAAATTTTACTATTTACCAAAGAAACTCACCGCAAAATTCCTTTGATTACAAAATCCGGTCTCATTGTAAGACAATAAAGAAAACCTCAAGCGATCAAATTTTTCGTTCTAAAAATCGCGCTCCATTATTCATTGTATTTCACCTTTTTCGATGTCCGCTGTTTATACGATCGATTTCCGTATATTTCAAAGTCTCGAAGAGAAAAAAAAACAATCCGACTGTAAAGGGCAGATTATATGGGGAGCGCCTGAAGATAAACCCTAAAAGGGATAGTTCGCGTCGATGGTAGTGGTCAAAACCGAAAAAAGAGGGAAAGTCTTGTTTTTTTCCTTTGTTTGACCGGATTGGAATGGGTATAAATTGGTAAGAGGATGGAGGGCATCGCTCACGGAAGGGGTGTTCGTTGTCGCGATGGTGGCTGAGAGCTGAAATCAGAGGGAGGAATGGAACCAAGTTCAATATATCCATATACCTAAAAGTATATATAAATATATAAAATACATGTAGAACGAAAGGGTAGGGCATTGATTAGCGGGCGAGCGAAGGGTTTTCGAAGCGGGAGATCCGTAGAAAGGGCTGTGGCAGGGTGAGTATGAGAGACAAAACAAGATGGCCTCGTGGGGGTGGTTGATGAACAGGCAGAAATAGAAAGAGAAATATACAACATTACATACATATATGCAAATAACGGCGCATACATAGGTATATATTTACACTACTTTTGTGACTGAATCTCGCAACTACAGTAGAAAGGACTCAGAGCCATGGGAGAGAGATCCTCGCGCACGAGAGAGGGTGAAACTTTCGAATTAGAGCTGTAATGAGCTCTCGTTGTATCGTGTTACGCTTATCGACCCCCCCAAGAGCACGATACGAAAACCAGCAGCTTCGTACTCAATTATATACATATATATATGTATTTTGCATTTGTACCACATGCACGTATACACTCTTATATATGCACAGTGTTACAAAAGTATATGTTATACGTGGTGTTGCTATTACGCGCGTAGGCGGAGAGGGGGGATCGATTTTAATGCAGGGCTCTCTCGGACGAGTAGGGTGTCTCGAACAAAAAATCAATACTACCGAGGTCAATGAGTTCGGTGTGCACAGACAATTATCGTCGACGAGAGAACCCGCGGCGTATATAACCCTCGACGACCAATGCCGCCCCCTCCGGACTATAAAACCAACCCGCGATGACTCACAAGCGCGTGAAGAGCGAAAGAGAACGGCAAACCGAAACAGAGAGAGAGAGAGAGAGAGAGAGAGAGAGAGAGAGAGAGAAAGATCTCGAATTAATGTTTTTTTTGTTCGAACAATTAATCGATCGATAGATGTGTGTGAATGTTGGTGAACGAATGGATACCATTCTACTTGGAGAAATCTCTGGAGTTAGGCCCTTTTGTGCAGGTGCAGTCGCGGTACGTGTATTTTCCGAAGTTATTCACATGGTCAGCGCGCGGAAAGTTTTCGCGGTTGTCAGAGGGGCAGTTTTAATATATATGTACACGTTTATGTGTATTGATGCATTTATATATGTGTATAGAAATTGGTTAGATGCTGGAAAAGCAGTGTTCCATATCTATTCATTGCATTCAATGAGAAAGGCTTGAACTTGGCCGTCAACTTCCAAGTTTTCTTGTTTTGAGCGTCTCGACGACGTCACCGAACCACTTTCTATACGTTTTTCTTCTCCCTCCTCCCATTCTTCTTCTTCTTGTTCGTCGACATCATCTCTGTCATCGAGAGCGAAAGCTCCACTCTTTTTCTATTTCGAAAAAACTTCTTCCAACATCCCTCGCTCTCTTTCCTTTACACCCACACGTTGCTCTGTCTCAGTCTCTCACATACCCTCATTCTTATTCTTTCTAAGTGAACTTTCTCTTTTTATCCATTTGTCGTGAACATGAGCGAAAACAAAGTCAAGTCACTGGGTTAACCGTCAGTATTCTCAGACAAGATTTGGGAGAAGGGAAAAACGAGAGAGCAAATGATTGAAGAAAGATGGAGAATGCGGAGAAATGAGAAGATACAGCTGTTAAAAATAATATTTTCACATCTCTAACCGGGTATATCGCGCGATAACTTTAACTGCTCTCTCACTCTCCTCGTCGCTAAAAGCTTTTCGATGCAAGCGAGAATCCATCCGCGACAGAGAGTAAAAGGGTTGAAGAAAAGAGGCTTGGTTGATAAACTTGAGATTTCCGGCTATACGTATACAGATTTTTTCGGATATTACTAGAGGCAAATATGACAGATGAATGAACTTAGTCACGTGTCTTTTCTAGAAATCCCCATAAACCGAATTTTTTTCCCCTTTGTTTTTTAACCCCAATTGGCATCTTCAAGATTAGATGTTATACCACTTTGACATTAAACGATGAATGATAATTTTGACTGATAAAATATTTTCATCAATCATATTTCCTTCGTCTATTATTTCGTAGAGATTAAAAGAGAACACAAAATAGGGGGGAAAAAGGGCCTCACCCCTTTCCCACGTACGACCATCTCGTTTGCGCGTGAAGCACAGTGCATGAATATGCAGTTTCCGCCGTTAAGTATACGCAGATTGTGTTGCGATACAGTCGGCCGTTCATTATTGTCCGCATCGTTGCTGTGCTTGCCAGTGCGTTTGTGTAGTACGTAAATATTACGTCTATACGGTGCACCAGTACTCTTGCGAGGATGAGTTTATGTGGGATTTTTGTCGTTGTGTTTCTTGCAACTCTCCGGCACGTTGAACGCAGCAGGTTCGCAAATGTATATACATGTGATATTGGCTGCGTGAATTCTCCGCGAGTCACAGCGGCAACGCAAATCAGGAATCCTCTCTCTCTCTCTCTCTCTCTCTCTCTCTCTCTATTTCTTCACTCACACGGGGACAAAATCTGCGCTGCAATTAGCGCGCTCCGACGATCCACGATGCACTGAAATCTCACTATCTGCGTACAAATACATTCCGTGCACGGTGAAAAAATGAAGGATCACAACGCAGTTTTTCGTAACTTTGATTGAAAGAAGACACCGAAGGGTAGTTTGATCTGTGGTGAATAGTAATTAATTAATAATGCAGGTTTTATAGGAATTTTAAACAATTACCTTAATCTAATAACTAAAAAGAAAAGTGAAGTTCACGTCATTGTAAACAATTAAACGTTACATCTTTTTTTTCCAGTTTACAAAGTTTGGATGACGGTGTTTTTTGACGGTTGAAAATAATATAAAGCTAAAATTTTTAAAAGAAAGTATAGAAGTCTAAGATAAAATCACCAGCGCTAAAATAATAAATAAACAATATTTGATAACTTCAGGTCTATTTAACGTAAATTTGTAAGACGTATCTCTTGACACAAGGAATTTTACTTTCGCACCTAAACTTCTTATGCAATCATGAAAAAGAAATCTGTTCATACATTTATATAAGTACGTATCAACACATATAAATAGCGTTTGTAAACCGATTTTATTTGCTCGTATACCAATCGAATTGCCGTGATACTTGGGGCACTCTCACCACCCTAAGCTTCAAAATCCAGGCAACGTTATCTCTTAGATACGAAGCGATATCAACAACGTGGGAAACGCGCGCCGTGGCTACAAACGATATCCCAAGTACACGGCGGGCAAAAGCGAACGATTATCGATCCTGTGGATTAATCAGGACACGGAATAAATTATGCGCGCGCCCGCTTCGAGGTTTGCATATATCGGCATAACCACGGAAATATATATATCTGGGATTACATTCATACGAATATATATGTATACAGATATATCGAAGTGATATGATGTCGAACTACGATCATAAATGTTCTTTGGTTATTTCTATACTTGACTCATTGACATTTATATCGATTCCAGGTAAGGAAGTGTAAATTATTTGTGGTAGAACGAATGTTTATTTTTAATGGGGATCGATTTACAAATTTCAAGAATTTATCACGTACGATCCATTACGAACTTGCAATTTCTGTTCACGGAGAGAGTCAAACTATTTTTTTTCTCTTTTTTTTTTCAATTTAAATATAAACGCGGAGATAAATACTGTTACAAAGCGAAGATGGTGACCTATTTAGTCAGAATGAATCGAACAAATTTGAACAACCATTTAATAAAATTCCATAAATTAATTATGGTAAATTATACATTTGTGGCTATTTGCGGAAACGTGGTTCACAATTTTCCAAAAAATTCAATTTATTTATCCTTATCGAAATATTTAATCAAAATATTTAATCAATGTACATCGATGTGAAAAAAGTTTATTTCGATTTCAAAGATTTAGTATGAAAAGCAATACTGACATGTTCAATAAAACAAAATATCGAATGATATTCCTCGTTTCTTCAAAGTATGTTATTCCATCCATATTTATCGATGTATTTTCATTGACGTGTATAAATTAAGTATAGCATTAAAATGCCACAAATTAAGCGCCACGTAATGGACGTATTATGGAAAATAGTGTAACTCGAGTGTCGTGCCGATTTCGATAACGATCGGTGTGTGGCTCGATCGTAATCGACTACGGCTGTCGATTCCGTGGATCTTTACAGCCACTTCCGCACACGTGTTCCAATTAAAACACTAATTATTATACCCAAGCGTGATATATAATTAAAGCCTTCTTACCAGTGATAGAAAAATAAATAACTTCACAAGAAACATATATATTTATATAGAGCGCGCATGATGGACATGATTAAATTGCAAAGAGTCGCAAATTTATGATCAACTCTATGATTTCCGAGCATTTTTTTTTTCACGTCGATTATGTTGTCCTCAGCTCATTGTGATTTTTATCCCCGGATGATAGGATACAAAAGTATCGATAAAAACAAATTAATTAAACAAAATTTCAATGTGAATTGTTTAAAAAATAACCCAAACGTCAGCTGTAACAAAAATTGGGACGATTCGGTCAAAAATATCTATTGTACGACTTCGAAAAATATTCTTCATTCATCCTCGATACATAGGAAGGTTAATAGATCGGCGTACAATTGTAAGTTGAAAAAATGGATGCAAAAAAAACTTTTGGTCCAAATTACCATGAATATATCGACGTTTAAGTAGTTTAGTTCCTTGGATGTTCCAGATATAAGGACAGAGGATTTAACAGATGCCCGGGGTTACAGAGAGGGTGGCAGGAGGGAGGAAAAGAGGGTGAGGATCATCGTAGTACGAAAGAATGCGGAGACTCGTCAAGCACGTCGCGACGAGACGGTGTGGCATGGGCGCGATTACGAAACAGGAAAGAGAGGGAAAATCGACGCATTAAGGGTTGTATATACAGGGTCGACGTCGTCGTTCACCCTTCTCTCATTGTGCAAACAATGCTTGCATATATCGTATCCATAATGAACGTGCATGGCATAAAGCTTTTCTCTCTTTCTCGCTCTATTTTAGTATTTCTATGGATATATGTGTATATAAATATATGTATATATTTTGACAGAGAGAGATGGAAAGAGAGAGAAAAGAGAGTGTACGAGAAGTGCAGCAAAGCCACAACATCTGTAGTACCTATGTGTAGATAGAGACTATATACATGCACACTTCTCGTATTTCCCATATGCAGTCGTAGCAATAATGAGGACGAAGATTATGCGTAGTGATTGGTGCTCGATAACCCCCCGCCCCGGAGCCCGCCGTTCCTCAGCCCCCTCCTTCGAATGCATCATTCTGATGGAAAGGATATGGTGGAAAGAAGAAAGCAATAGGAACAAGAGATGGGCAAACGGGAAATCCCCGCAAGGCTCAATACACGCGAAAAACCATCGCGGAAGGATAGAAACGATTGTTCATGCAACGCGTGTGTCGTTGCATCAGAATACCTGCACACAAGAGTCAGGGGAATAGAAAAAAAGGAGGATGTAGCTCTCTCGTCGTGCTTAATCGTCGATGGAAAAATACGAGGGAATCGAAAAAAATTTCCATGCATCTCGAGTAGAAACTCGAGAGGACGGCCTCGATCCCTCGTAAATCGTGTTTCAACAACGACCATGTATGGGCGCAATCAAAATACTCTGATCTCACGTTTGTTTTATAATGACAGGGATGGGTCTCATCGTCATCGAATGTAAGAATAAATTATTTTATGCAGTTTTTTTCTCATTCGAAATTGTAGCGGATGGATAATAAATTTAATGATGAATTATTGGTACGGTTACGTGTAAACTCGAACTGGAAAATGAATATTCTTGAACATCTTAGAATCGCTAATGATAATTTTTACACAAAATTCAGCACTTTTAGGAAATTTAGAATTTTTTTAATAACTTGCCCTCGATTTGATATTTTAACTTATATCCCGATATTCCAATAGATGAAGGTAACTTATCATTTATAAGAAAACATCATTTATAAATGAATTCGATACCACATTTATTCTCGAAAATGTAGCAGTATAGAAATCAGTTGTTCTTAGAAAATTTCACCTCGGAAATGTATCCTTATAAAAAACATTTATGAAAAATGTTTTTTTCTATCGGTAAGGGTTGATGTTCAGCATAAATTTCAATTCGGACATATTCATCCAGCCTCAAAGTAATGAATAAATATTCCACGATCTTGAAGTTCGTGATTGGATTATATAACTGGTCCAGCGTTCGTCTCAACGTTCAATCTTTAGCTGGCTTCATCCTCTCATCCTCTTTCACCGAATTATATCGACTTGAAACACTCCGGACGTGTATCTGTATGTGTGTGTGCGTGTATATATATATATATATATATATATATATATATATATGTATGTATGTATGTATGTATGTATCTTGACACCGATGGAATTTTCGTGACGCATTGCTGGCTACGTTGTGACCGATCGAGTCCTGAAACCGAGGTGGACGAGCCAGGGAGAAGAGAAGGTTTCGATATACACGTCAACGAGGGGCCCGTAACGCGAAGTTGAATGCGCCAATTAGAGATGTAGAGAAGGATTTTGCGGCAACGTCGAAACTCCCGAGATTCCTGAAGGACGACTATAGTCGAAGGCATTCGTCCATCGTCGTGCTTGCGGTACTAGTTTCTGATAGTAACGATTCGATCCCAGTCTCTCGAGTCTCTCTCCCTCTCTTCCCATCAGGACAGTTACATAGATATATAAATATATACAGTTACATGAACAGTTACATACGTATAAGATTGTGAGAGTATTTGAGGGAGGGCGAACGAAGGGAGGGTGAGAAAGAGATGAAATCTCACGCGATACAGGTTACGATAAGCTTCCAAGCAAGAAGAGACCCTAATTTATATGACTATCCAACATTGCTCCACCGATATTGCATCTGAGGGAAGAAGCTACGCGAGAAGGTCGCAGAGTTACGCAAAAGAGGAAAGGACCGATTAGGAATACAAGGAATCGTCACCACCCTCTCTCCTAGACTCCCTTCTCTTCCCTCGCGAATTTACCTGGGGTTGGAGTCATTCTGAAAGCGAAGCGATTTCCATTGCAGCACTTCCCAAGTCTGAAAGTCGTGACCAACTGAAATGAGCCTCGAGGAATCCTTGCAATCTCATCGAACCGAAATTTAAGCTAAGTTAACACGGGATCTTGAAAGCTTTAGTCAAGTCGGTCTTCAATGAATGCAATAAGACAGATGTTGGTTTTTTCCTCTATTGTTAAGTACAAAAATTAGGAGTCATATTGTTGAAAATAAAATGTGGATTTCTTTTATTTAATAGAACTTAATAGCGACGCTAATTATCCATCCTATCAATGTAAACTTTCTGATCATCATAATCAAACAGTGATTAGGCGATGTAATACTTTTTTCTAAGTACATATTTTTGAAAATTTACAAAGATCGAAGTTTCACTCTCCGTTTTTATAATTTATCAAAATTGGCATCGGTTTTTTCTAATAAAATTGACGTGGACACAAGTACACTGATTCATCAATTTAAAAACACCCGATTTTACAGTTATCATGATTCGACTAGTAGCCACAGTAAAAATCAACCGATTCGAACAGCGACAATCCTTGCGGATACCTCCGTGATTTCCATTACAAAATTTTTTCCTCCTCGAGCATTGGGTTCGATTTTCCCCCGCAGATTTTCCATCCCGCTGAGGTCGTCGCTTGAAACTTTTTTTCGTATTATAAATTCTCTGCTTCGGACATTCGACCATTCGATTCGACCACCCCCGTGCTTTTCCTCTTCAACTCTTTTCTGCTCTTTCATGCACGTGCGCTCTACAGTATGTAGATGCAGCCTTCGTACACTCATCTAAATATACTTTGTGTTGCCTGTAGGCAAACGGAGAACAAAAAAGAAAAATTCAATCGTAAAAACGCCACGATGCTCTTGCAGGCGTGAATCACGAGTAGCAAGATTTTATAAATGCAGGTGTACGTAGGCACGCATAAATTTGGTGTTACTATATATAGGGGACCGTTCGGAATAATGGACTTTATATTAAACGTGAATTAAACACTTCTATATTCGTATTCAAAAAATACGAAACGAAGAAATTAATACAGTATATAAATTAATTCATTATATTTGTAATCACATCGCTAAATTGTAACGTCCGCTTAGCCTTTATTATCTTCACTAAAACCAAAGTGATTCTTATGCAATTGATACAAACATATAGATAAATGTGTGACGATTTAAAATAATAAATAATAAATAAATAGAAGGTTATTAATTTACAGGACTACAAGATCAATCAAAAAATAAGTGATTATTTTTTTTTTGAGTACATCAGCAAATGAATTATTTTAAATACTTCTCAAAGAAGTCCGGCGAAGAATTTCGTAAAATAGTAATTAAAAAACGTGAGAGTGAAAATTTGATTAGGTTGCATCCTCTATTAAGGGAAGGTTCTCATTAAGATCGACCAAAAAATCGATTTTTTTTGCATTTTTTGATAGTTTATTATATGTAGAATATGTTCCTAAAACGGTTTGGCCGAAAACAATTTTATAAAAAAGATATAGCATCAGAAGGGGACCCACGTTTTTACGCGAAAATTGAATTCGCGCGGTAGCGCGTCTTTGAAATTCTTTGAAATTCGCACCTGTATGACCATACTATGGTAAGTATAGCTACCAGATGTCAGAAGATATGCTATGACTGTGAAATATTGGGAGGCGTGCCTCTATATACTCTAATCTTTAAGCTCGTTTCCTGAAAAATCATGTTTTTCAAATCGGTCTCCACAATATCTCAAAAACTACTTCATGGATCGGCTTTTTTTATATTTTAAAGTAAATTAAATTTATTGGAGCCAAAACCTAAATGCAAGTGATATTTGTTGTTTTTTTTCCTTTTTTATAGTACTTTTAAGAGCGACAAAAACGTCAAAAAACGCTACCGACAATTCAAATGTCCGCCATTTTTTTAATTTTGGACTTTTTACTGATATTATAGGTTCAGGCTCCAGCAAATATTATACAATTAATAAAAAAATTTGTTTTTTTGATTTCAGATAATTTTTGAAAGTACGACAATGGACACCGATTAGCCACCTTTTTTTCAGACGGTCATGTTAAAGCACGTATAAACAATTTACATGACTCTATTTTTTACTAAAAAAAATTTTTTTTGTACCTTAAGACTTAATAAATAAGTGCCAAAAAACTTGAGTTGCCTATTTACTTTGGTCTATGGAAAAAAAAATGATGAAATTCACCTTATTTTTCGGTCGCTTGATGAGAACCTTCCCTCAACATTTTTACGTGGACTTTAAAATGTATAACGATTATAATTGGTAAAGAGATGCCCATGTAGATAAATGTACTATCATACATCGAGCACACATATACATGAATTTTAAAATTATTTCTATTTACATAAACAAGTGCACACATACTTACGATACGAAAACAGGGGCGTGGGTGAATGCAAATATAAACAAGAAAGAGACAGGCGGTTGCAGGGTGAGTTGAAGTTTTGTTCGAGCTCAATTCGCGGGGATTGTGGTATTCGTGAATGTGTGGTAAGCATATATAACCGAAAAAAGTTAAAAAGAATGCGAGAGAATGCGAAAGAGTGAATATGTGGGGAAAGAGAGGAAAAAATGTACGAGAAAGTTGGAGGGTGAAAGCGAGAAAGAGCGGACTGAGTACGACGGGGAGACACAAGAATGACGTGGTTAGTGTAGGGGTTGAAACAAAACGTGAGAGAGAAAGGGTCGGTCTCTGATTGAAGTCAATAGTTTTCCCGTGCAAATCGAGAGCATCCACACGTACACACAAACACATACACATTTATCCCTCGAGCGAGCGTACGGCTCGTATCTCCTTTAATAATATACGTTGAAATCTGATTATTTTCCTCCTCGCCGGTTTTAATTTTGAACGATTTTTCTCTATTGCCAGACTGCAAGCATGGAATGCTTTGCCTTAGTCTGTGTATGTATATGCGTGTGTGTTTTGAACAGTTCGGAGCAATTGGTTCCCAAAATCTCCTTCACCTTTGTCGCATACGCTTTTATCCAATTCAAAACTGTCACGTGTTCTGAGTAAATGAGGACAAAATTAAAAAATAAAAATCCTTTCGTTTCCACACTCACCTATTTTTTTATTATTTTTTTTATGGCGTACCTAAACATGTACCGGTAAATATATATTCATTCCCGCGCAAAAAAAAATAGTCTCTGAAGCTTTTTCCGAGATTTTCCGAAACTTTTCCGAGAGTCTCACCGAGACGGTTTCTGAAATTTCCCGAAACTTTTTTTAAGAGTCTCGCCAAGACTCTTCTCAATAGTTTTCGAAAATCTCGCCGAGACTGTTTTCGAAATTTTCCGAAATTTTCGCCGAGACTCTTTCCAAGATTTCCCGAAACTTTTTTTGAGAATCTAACAGAGATTTTCTGAATTGAAATTTTTGGAATCAATTATGCATGAATAAAGGATTCTGAAAAGATTTCACTTCTTTCATCAGAGGTGGAATTAAGAAAACCTGCCATCAAGATATGAATCATTATCTATAAATAATCGACCGAATTATGTAGAAATCAGGCAGGCTATCCGCAGATGCGAACATAGGCACACGTCACCATCTACCGGCCAGAAACGGAAGTTAAAATGCAAATTTGCATCTGAACTTCCCTTTCTGGCCGGTAGGTGGTGACGTGCGCGTATGTTCGCGTCTGCGGATAGATTATCTGATTTCTATACATAATCTGGTCCATATTTCTATTTTATTATGAATTTATTTTCTAACGGAATACTGACTCGACTGTATTATAGAGCACATTTCTACGAATACTTTGTCTTTGAAATTCGGCAACGGTTTTCTTTTCCAACTCCAATAAAGAACTAAAGAGTTTGGTTCACAACTTTGCTGTCTCTTTAGCTTCAGAGTCTTTGTTTTATGTACATAAATAATTCATTTAAAATAATTTAATACAGAAAGTCTCACCGAGATTCTCAGCAAGAGTTTCGGAACATCTAAGAAAGTGTCTCGGCGAGACTCTCGAAAAGAATTTAGAAGAGTCTCGGCGAGACCCTCGAAAAAATTTCGGAAAATCTTGGAAACAATCTCGGCGAGACTCTCGGAAAAGTTTTGGGAAATCTCGGAAAAAGCCTCGGGGAGAATCTCGGAAATAATTTAGAAAATTCTCACCAAGACCGGAAACCGGACTTGGCGAGACGTCTTGCGGAGACTCTCGCCGAGACTAATTTTTTTTTGCGCGTGTTGCTATTCATTGAAAATGTCATGAGCGAGGATTTTTTGAATCGTATATTATTCTGCGTGTTATAAAGAAAATTCTTTTTTTTGCGAATGCTTTTGATTATTTTAGGTACCAAAATCCCTTAAGGACAAATCAAAATAAAGTTTAATGTATTCTCGAATGTTTAATTATGAAGAATGGTAAACATGGCAAACTAACTATGCGGACTTAAAGATTGGAGAAATAAGAAATGAAGAAAGAAGGTTTTTCCCAAAGAAAGATCTTAAAAAGAAGTAGAGGTCGAAATTTCGAACCCTTCGTCTATGTGCATCGAAATATCTCTAATATTTAGCTCGTATGTGTACATGTGCATATACGTTGGTCCGTTATTCTACGTACGCGCGTTCCAATATCTCTTCGTCTCTCTCTCTCTCTCTCTCTCTCTCTCTCTCTCTCTCTCTTTCTCAATCCTCCATTGCCCATATGGACCACCCTAATATACATACCATACGATCAACCATCATTACATTCTAGACTGGAAGCACATATGTGCATATTTCAAAAAAAATAATCGTACAGTTATTCCAACAAGTTCTGACATGGAAATAATACAAAATTCGATCTTTCTATTAGTTCACGTAATATTTAGAAAAACGATTGAGTAATTATGTTATTCAAAGGAGCGTTTTTCCCGCTGAAATTCATTTGAAATTAGTTTTAATTTTACCAATTTACATTTTATCAAAATACAAACGCAAATAATACAATTTCTCAATAAATAAAGGCTAGAAAATGTACTCTAGAACAAATAAACGATTAAAAACATTTGATAGATAATTAACTCTCATCTCTAATCTACAGTATCAATTCGCCAGTTCATGAAACGTAAGGAAAATATATAATTTTTCACAATTCTGCATATTCACACAAATTGATCTACAACTTTGATGATAATCATTCAATGGTGTATACACTTTGTATATTAAACTACACATTATCGGTGGTGGCGGATAAGTGGAGATTTTCCGCGAGAGAATCACGTGACTCCACGTGTAAGCTCTTTGATGCCATTAACGCATCGCCAAGCGTGGTGGGAATTTACCACCCGTGCGTGGGTGTAGATTGTACGTGTATGCACGAGCTTTCACGAGGCTGATAGGAGCATCAGTCGAGCTATAGTTAGCTTATACTATGTGTAACACACGCTATGGAGAAAACGACTACTGGAGAGGGTAAATTTAGGGATGGAGGAGCAAAAGAGGAAGAGAGAGAGAGAGAGAGAGAGAGAGAGAGAGAGAGAGAGAGAGAGAGAGAAGGGGAGGGGGAGTGAGATGAAGAGATATATCGGTAGAGTGAGAATTGATATTATCGGGCTCTCGTGGGGCCGCAAGCCACACAACATCATCGGTGGATACAACTGATCGATCGTTTTGGAGCATCATTAAATGTTTAACAGACCTTGTCGACGTTGTAAATATTCTATAAAATATTATCATAGCCATTCTCACGTAACGAGATAAAACGAATGCTCTTTGCAGGCATTCGCTTAAATTCACATTCTATCACATCAAAGACCAAGCGGCACTCTGTCATCACAAATGACTAATAAATAAAAAATCTTGCAGCTATCGAATATCTATAATGTTCTTCTCTTTGATCTAATTACGTGTTTAGACTAGGCAAACATATCGTGAATCAATCGCTCCATAAAGATGTAAGCAGTTAATAAATTATTTGCTGTAGAGTAATTATAAAAATGTAGAGCTGAAAATTTTTTATTTGATCACATTAAATTTTTCGTTAATTTTTTTCGTGTGTAAACAAAAATTAATATGTAATAAATAATGATAAAATACGACGAATTGTGGGCGAAAAAAATTAAGCACTTATTGGAATCTTGTTTTTTAGCTCAAAAAACTGAAAAAAATATTGACTACCTTTTTTTACGAAAAGTAAAATGTATTTGTAAACCTGGTCAACGTATACCTACATTTAACTAACCTGTCATATGGATTCCTATCAGACGGCGATACTGTACATTACGTGTTTACACGATAGGTCGTTTAACACCCCGTACGTGGGTTTGCATTGCTCTCACGATTCACCTAATTCGCATGGGAGTAACGCATAAATCATGAGGCATTAAGTGAAGTAATTACGTGGAGATGGATCTAAACAGGTTGGCGAACAACGCGAGAGATGCGTCGTTGTATTGTGATACTGTCCTAGTCAGCCATAAATGGTTGTCTATCGATGTGTATCAAATATATACCAGTATTGGTGTCAATTTGGTCCAAAATATAAATTCATATTCCATTCGTTTCAAAATTTATATACAGTTAATTAAATTTCATATAATATTTTTCGAATTTTACTTTTGTGCAAATAGTAAAAGTTCATTGAATAACTTTTGTAGTGATTTAATTAGAAAGACTTAGAAATTCAAAAACTTTGACATTTCTTTGTCAATTATGTATTTCAGGGTGATTAATATAATTTGCAAAGATGTTTGAATTTGAATAAGATTCAATGAATTAAGCCAGAGACAAAACTATAAAGGAACAAAAATATCAGAAATAATATGTTACAATATGAACCATTATTAAAATTACACGTAAATGAGAATGATGGTTCAAATTTGCACCAATCTCTCCGAGCATAGAAGAGATTCGGATTCACAGCATCATCGTGGGAAAACCGCGCGGTTAATCACCGACTCTTATTTCTAGTTAAAAGCGAATGCGAATTGGTATAATGTTTTCTACAATCAATGAGGAATTTCTGGTGTATACAACGAAGAGAAATATTTTAATGAATCGGGGAAGGTAAAAAATTTCAGCATGCTAATATAGTACTAAACGATCGAGCGTGCACATTTCACAATCACTATTACAATGATTTTAAATGCGCACGTCAGTGAAAGATCGTGCAAAACGCGTACGTCTACTTTGATGATGTGTGTTATATCCTTGAGATAAATTAGCAATCTTTCTATTCTATCGTCATAAATTGTAAAGAAAATACAAAACAAACCATCGCGGTAAAACAAAAAGAATAAAGCAATAATGTAAAAGTATTTTAAACAAATTTATGCGCGTCAAACTAGATTTATTGTGCTGGCATTTCCATAATTAGAAGAAAGAGCGAAGTTTATAACTAACCATTTGTTTAACATTTAAAGTAATTGTGATAAAATAAATCTACTTTCAAACCGTAAACATTATATAAACTCTTAAAAAAAAAAAGGAAACAAAATAGCATGACAAAGGATTGTCAGACAAAAGGGGAAACGGATGAACACGATTAATATGCGACAGAGTGCGAAACAAGTTCGCAATTGTCGTGATCACAAGAGATCAATTCAAATACAAAATCTCTGTCACATTTCCTCCGCTATTCTCCCGGTCCAAAAGATTCTTTTTCTGTGCGATCGAGAGTAGAAGAATCAAAAGGGGAAGAAAAGAGACGATGGGGAGGAGCAGGAGGAGAAGGAGGAAGAGAGTTGAGAGTGCATGACTCTGAGAGGCCATTATTTATTTTTGTGTTTTACGCCGCGTCGGGTGTCCGTGATGCGGAAGAAGAGAAAAGAGAGAAAATAAGAGAATGCGCAAAAGAGATGTGAAGTGAATAAGGGGCAAACGAGGAGGAGGGAGGTGAGTTGTTGGAAAGAGAGAAAAAGAGAGAAAGATAGAGAGCAAGCGAAAAGAAGAGCGTTGACAAGTGGAAGGGGGGAGTATGCAAAGAGTAGGTGGAGAACGATGAGAAGCAACGACAAAGAGACGTAAAGAGAAAAGAAAAAGAGATCGTGAGAGCGAGAGAGAGAGAGAGAGAGAGAGAGAGAGAGAGAGAGAAGAGGATACTTCGGTACCCGTCGCTCGAGTAATTATTACGGATTTTCCGGATCTAATTCTCCGGACGGTAACACGACACAATTCACTCACGCAAATTGCGTACCGGGAGGATGTAAATTTCTGTCAGTCGGATAGTCCATTTTATCCTTTTCTCTATCCTCCTTCTCTAATTTGTACATCATATATACCTATATACGAAAGATATACATATATCATCCACCTTCTTCATTCAACCTGTTCACACCCCCACGCGATTCTCTATTCCACCTGCTAACTCCACCGGTACGAATATTTTCTTCTCCCTTTTTCTCCCTCTATCTCTCTATCTCGCTCTGACTCTCATTCTCGTCTTTTTCTCTTTTCGCTTGGCGCTCGTTCTAACCGACATCGGGGGTCGTGGCGTTGGACGATTATTCGGTTTTCCACTCTCTTTCCATCTGAGCCTTTAACCGCGATTACTCCTATACGCTTAGTGCGCACAGATAGACATACACACGCACCAGCAAATGCAGGTATAGACACAGAAATGGAATCCTGACAGCCGTGTTACGGAGTCGACAGGACTCAGATGGCTCTCACTTTCCGTCTCACTTCTACCCGTCTATTTATATGTGTCTATATACATCAAGATTTTTCTCTCTTTATATACTCATCCAATTCAACCCTTACCAACCACCCCGTGATCAAAGTAGCACATACGCGACTTGTCGACGTTTACAGCGAACACCCTCACTCCTATATCCCCATTTGCTTTTATAAATCCAAGCTGAGCCACGTACAGCATCCACATAATAAAATACCGATTTACTCTCTTCTTCACTTTTTTTCTTTTTGCTTACTTTATTCTCATTGCCTTGCTTTGCTTCATCTCACTTTCTCTTGCTTGGAGATTGAGTGCTTGATTACTTGTAAATCATTATAATAAATTTACGAACGACACATAAAATATTCCACGTGAATGCATGTGTTTTTTATATTGATATCTTTTTTCCATGATACGTTAAAAAAAAATTATTACATTTATATTCATTTTCGTAAATGTAAAAAAAAGTAGTGAGATTAAAATGTCCTTCTCTTTACATCCCCATGAAATTTTTTTCACAACTCCAATTAACGATTGAAAGACCTTGATTCTGCTTTTTATACAAACTCGAACAAAATTATACATAAATCGTATAAGCTCATTACACTGCATGGAAAATTGAAATAATATTTACTTATTGCGATACGATGAAAAAATGAGCGAGCCATGTATACATTCGTATATTTATATACATGTCGTATGAATAAGCATGAAGAGATCGAGAGAGAGAGAGAGAGAGAGAGAGAGAGAGAGAGAGAGAGAGAGAGAGAGAGAGAGAGAGAGAGAGAGAGTAATGCACACACCCACGCATCGAATAGGCTTTGCTGTTGGTTGATCATTAAGGATGCCAAGGGCTACTAATCGTCATCAGACTCGCATTCACCGGAGGCATATCATATGCGGAATATAAAATTGGCCCTCTCGTCTCATTCCTCAATAGATGTGTAATGATTATTTTCATACGGGTATACGTGCGTAATGAGCTGCAGAGTGGGACGTCGAAATGAGGATATTATAGTACATTTCGTATATATATATATGAACGAGGGAGAAAGAGAGAGAGAGAGAGAGAGAGAGAGAGAGGCTGCAGGATAGTCCCACCCGTAGATACTTGGCTGATAATACACTGCTGCGCCGACGAATAATAAGAGATTCAGGTCAATAGCGCTGTAATGAGGTATCTAGAATCCATCAGGGATTCATATTAATTCTCTATATACATCGTGTAATATATTTATGTATATACGTTTTATTATATGAGCATGTGTGTAGATACATGAATTGACGAATAAATGAATTTGTATATAAGCATTCATATACATGGCACATAATTACAACAATGATATTTGTCGCACGTACTCTGAAATCCAATTCGTATTGACTGGCTATGGGATTCATCTTGTGAAAGAATACAAAATCAAAAAAAAAGCAGGGGAAAAAACGAATTACGATTGGGAGAACAAAAAGCTCTGGTCACCTGCATAACAATTAGCGCCGTGAATAATTTTTTTTCTTCCAATTTATTCGTCACTCGATCATATAAAAAGGCTCTCATTTAATGAAGCGTGGAATAGGAATTGGAACTTAAATGTGGTGATGATTACATCACAACAAATATAATAATACAAAAAATGTTTGTGATACAGTAACATCTATTTTTGAATTTTTTTAACAGACTGAAAATATAAAAAAACTAAAAATCTGAAAAGAAAAGGTCGCGACAGAAATTAATAACAGTATTCTCATTAATCATAAAATTTTCCGGTCTCAGAAAAAAAAATTGCTAACTAGCAAATTTTTCTTTTGCTTTTATGATTCCTTGCATGAAATAATATAATTTTTATTTAGAACCAACGAATTGTTGAGGAAATACTATGCGAATATATTTTCAAATTGAATTGTTATTATTATTGATAATAATTGAACAAGCACTATTTTTGCGAGAGTTGAGAAAATTCACGATTATTTTATACTAATAACGAGGGAATAGAGACTGAATGATGAGGAAGCAAAATGTATATTTTTCCTTTTTTTACTTCACAGAACGTCCGATTATATTTTCATAATAGAAAAGTTATGTATGCGATAGGTGCTGCGTAACGTGGCATGACCATTAAAAGTCACGCCTCGAAATCGCATTCGCACCGGCTGCTCTCTCTTTCTCTCTCTTTCTCGCTCTCTTTCCCCCGAATTAGGTATGAAAATGTACGGATGTCATAAAAATTGCCTCGTAAATGGAATGAGAGCGGGGGGGGGGGGGATTTTATTTTCAGCTCCTGTATTCGGACCCGTGGTGTGAGAACGGTGAGACTAAAAATGCATGTAGAGTCCAAAGTATATAGTAGATATGTACACATATATATTTATATTTATCGAACTGGACGATTTCGATTGAATGACGAGAGACGTTTGATCGGCGATCAAAAAGAATCAGGACGCACACGCACCGGTTAAAAATATGAATGAATAAATAATAAAAAGGGCATAAAAGCTGGTTGCAGAAAAATTTTGACAGGCCTCTTCGACTTCGATTCATCGGCATAATGCATTTACACTCAGACCAGCGGTGGTTGAGTGTTCGAATAAAAGCATTATACACGAAATTCGAGAGTGAACCAAATAGCATTTTTTCACGGCATTTCGAGCATTTAGCGCTAAACAAAAAATTTTAAATGTAGTCAAATACCTATAAGAATTAGAATCGATATGATTTATGATTTCTTTGCTTATGAATTTTTAGTTAGATTTTTATTCTGCATTGATTTTTTCGAATTTTCCTTGTTGGTGTTGTTGTTTTTTTTTTTTCATTCACCTGGAATTGTTCTGTTGATGGAGTCTGATTTTTATATTTATTTGAATTTATTTATCATTTGATTGTCAGTACATTCATCCACATAATTCTCACAAACGGGACATATAAATGAATTTCAAAGATCTGCGGCTAACCGATCGTATGATGGTATGCGGTAACGAGGAGTGAATGGACTTTAGTTATTTTACCAAAACTGATGACGTGCAAGCTGAACCGCGAACAGGGAGATCATCAAAACTTCGAAATGACTGTCGACAAATCGAGTGGTTGACGGCTGATATATATTTCCCCCTGCATTCCCTGGTATAACATATTATATACAGGGAATTTTAAACCGAAACACTCAGTCATCGACTGCCTCAAAATTCCTCGATGTATTTTTCATTCAAACAGAAAAAAAACAACTCTCACTGATGAGAAACAAATTATTTGTATTTAGCGATACATCTACGAAAATTGAAAATTTTGGTTAATTGCAAATTTAGAGGTAAAAAATTCTAACGAATAAATAAAATAAAAATAAAATCATAACAATCGAGAAATATGAGTGAAAGCTGTGATAATTAGAATCACGTGCCTGTCAACTTGTCGCAGAATACATCGTACATATTCAACAAAATATGAGGTCTATTACGTCTGTATATATCAATGAGAGTTACGATGATCAGCGACATAATAATTACCCATGCCAACAGAGAAGTACCCCGGATCCCAATAATTGCTTTTGCGGCCACGACACAAGAGCAGCAGGGATCACGAGAAGGGGGGGAAGTATGTTGAGGGGAGTACCTTTTCGCAAAAGCGAGACCGTCGTTCCTCTGTGCTCCAGAATGATTTGCGGGACTGGCAATTTAATAAGAAGAGACTTATTCGCAGTCACAATTTTCCGGTGATTAATTCGAGGTCAAAAGTTTTCGCAACTTCGTATATAGACTATCCAATTTTCGCACTATCTTTTCGGGACTCTTTAGATAACTCGACAGAGATCACTACATGCGAGAAAAGAGAAAAATCAACCCCTCATACCTCAATGCGTCGATCTTGTAATAATACGGAGTCGTTTTTTATTTGTGATTGAATGAACTCTTGTTTAAAATCAATATTAAATATCCATCAGAATTAAAATAAGCTCGCAAGAAGTTGTACAATTATAATGATAATGGCAACATTTACTATGTTAACATACGCCCATTCATTTTGAGTTTTCCTGCTGTGCCCATGGTAAAGTGCTTTTCTTGCAAAGTTTCGAAAAAGCCCTTTATCCTCTAACAATGTTCCATATTTCTCTGATTCCTTAACCAACGTCCACCAAATGATAATTGCTGAAGTTTCGCGTACTTACGAATTTTCTTCGCATGCAGTAATTATTCATGATTATTATGCATGTGTATCTGTATAATACACGATAAAAAAATTTGGCGAAATATTTTTTAACGCCATGAATCGATAATTTCTTTTTGTTGATACTTGACACCGCTTTCGGCCCATACTTTCGTTGATGTAGAGAGCGGTCTTTTTACCCGTTCACAGCGTGGAAATCCCAGAAGTCATTAAAATAGAAATGGGAAACTGGACCCTCTCGATTTCAGCATAATATTGTGATTACAATATATAGGTAGAGGCGTGAGATGGACGTACAGAAAGAGGGATGATAGGGAGATAGCTAGAACCTATATAACACCCTGAAGCTTCGGACGAATGGTTCCCTTTGCCCATCACTGCTTTATGAATATATGTACGCACGGACACATCGTCAAGTGAATCGGTCGCCCTTTTACTCTTCGCATATATTTCATCCATATACATTTATTCACGCATAAGCAAGCACGGTCAAACCGAGAGTCGTTAATATTTTTTTTCTATGTTTAATGTATATATTTTCGGGAATCGTATTTCCCTACGGATTTCCACCGTCGATGGGCCGTTTCATTTCGAATTGCTATACATAGACCCAATTGTACCTTGATACATCCAATGCAGGAAAAATGATTTTACATATTATTACCTTCCACCCGTACGATCACATGCACACACCGTAGAATTCGATTTTATTGAGAATTGGAAAATGTCGGAGAATTTTTTTTTTTGTATTTCGGATTTGTTATATCGGAAATGAGTGAAGAGTTGGAAAAAGTTAATTAGTAATCGCAATGACCCACGCAGGCACCATTCAGTCCCATACCTGCCATATCATCGTTACCTGCTGTAAAATCAAAATTAAAATACACTCAAATCTTGAAAGTGTATTAAAATATCAAAAATAAATGATTGGGAAAAGAAAAAAGAAAAACGAGATCATAATACGATCGTCATCGTCGTTGTCTTCGTCATCGACGTACTCGAGAGGGCAAGAGTGCGCCAGTAAGTTCTCTCGCGAGCGGGCAACGGCATCTCCATAAATCCCCGAGAGTATATGGCTACGTAGGTCGTATTCGCGCGTGAGATAGTGCCCAGCTCGGAGAATGTATCAAAATCAGGCGCGAGGTTGCTTTATGGACGGGAACGCTCGTAAATACGCACTTCTGTTGGTACTCCTACACTTGGTGTAGCTCGATGTACCGTGTATAGTATATACATAAATATATAGATAGGCGGGAATGTATTTAATATATGTACGACTACAACTACTACTTTATGGTGAAGTGGGAAAGAGCTCAGTGCAGTTCGGAGGGGGTTGTTGGTCGTGCTCGGTCTCTGAGAGAAACTCCTTTCTACCACGATAGTTTAGGATGATATAGAGAAAGGAGGGAAGAAGAGAGGGTGATGGGGATACCAAATAGCTTCTACGGGATGCTAATAAAAGATAGATCCGGGCAAGCCTCGAGATAGTGGCAAGAGGAGAGAATCTAGAGATATGCCTCTTCCTCTCTCTCTTTCTCTCCTCTTAGGAGGAACTAACCCCTGCACTATCCTCTTCCATCTCTCTCCTGCGATGTTATCCATTGTTTCGTGAGTCGTTCTCTCGTCTCACTGGGCTCTCTAGCTCTTCGCTACTGTACTACGAATCGGTATGTGCTCAAATTTATCACCCAAATGTTGGAAAATGTAAAGCAGCTCATGTACTGTCGTTAGATTACACTCTCGTGATGCGCAACGAAACGAGTCTTAGTCGATGTTATGACCTGCTGAGAAACATGTATCGTCCAGCCTCGAATTTCTCGCATCTGCATGGCTAAAACTATAACCAGCGATATACGACTGGCACGAATTTGAGTCATTTATATTTGGAATATTCGTACTTATGTATATATGCGTGCAGACATTGACGACCATTTTATTTTCGGTATAGACTCGATCAATAAAACCCCCGCTGCAAATAGATTAATCAATGTTCCGTCGACAGAAGATGTGAGATGTAAATTGGGAGTCCTAGGAAAAAACCGATTGCATGGCTTTCGAGGATACCGGAGTTACGAGCAAGGATCAGGAATACTCAAACGGTCACACAATACTGAAGAGCCATTTGGTGTACCAGACTGTAGGCTAAATCTGAAACCACCAGCCAATACCGCTATCGCTAGGGACAAGGAGCGGCCTACGATAATCTGCAAACTGCGCCTCAGCAACAAGGAGAACTGATAACGACTCGATGAAACGTTTCCCCCATCATCCATGTCGTATCGTCCCCAAACGGTACGTAGTATAAGTAGCACGTCGCAGCCACGATTTTGACCGTGAATCTTGTTATTCCCTTGCAGGATTTCACGTGAACAGCTGCTTTGTACGTAGGTGTCGATGAGATTCGACAAGCTCAACTGAGAACCGAAGGGAAGCGGCTGAGAGATAGTAATAATCCTACATGAACAATTGCCTCCATTAAATCTATCCTTATTATACAATCATATAAAATTTGAACTCATTCAACTGGATGACAGAAAAAACATGGACTACGACGTTTGAACAGACATTTTTTCGAAGAGGGTAACGACTGAGAAATATACAAATCATCATTTAAGACGTTGGATGGTATGACCACGTCTTATTATGGGAAGAAGCAGATTATAAATATAACCAAGCTCAAGAAAGAAAAAGAGGATGAACCATGATGAAACGAGAGAAGACCGTAGCAAAAGCCATTAAATGAACGGAATTTGCCACGGTCGATGCCACGCACGAAGGTTTAATTGCAACGCCGGACAATGTAAATATGTGGGATAAGTTGAGCATGCTCGAAGCTCTCTCTTTCCGTTCTGTCTCTCTTTCCCTCTCTGCTTTTACCTCTACTCATGTTGACCACGAGTTTTTGAAGCGCGCGCAAGAGCTTCCTTTCATACAAACCTGCAGCAGTAAAAGCAGCAGTAGCAAAAACGAGCAGTTCCTCATGCAGTGTAATGTCAGTGTGTCATCGCTCTCACCACTGTATTACAATGAACAATAAATTCACGTGGTATGTCGAGAGTCCCGCTAAAAACGCTCTCGCGATCGTTATATAACCAATACTATCGTAAAAACATATACTGGAGTCTGTTGTTGATGATGATGATGATGACGATGATAGAGGATGAAGCTCAAAATGAAGTTTTTCACCAAGTTCAATAGAGTATATGAATTTAGTTTCACACGTCCCGAATAAGTTTAACGAAACTCCCGGACTTGGCTATTCAACAAATTTGCTTAGTAAAGATATACATGTATTCGTAAGTGCCGTAGCAGAATGAGCTCCTTGACCATGGGCGGCAAATTGGTCGACCGCGAGCTTGCAATTTGCTTCCGTATTCTCTATTACCGATGAACTTGGATGAACTAACGTTGGTAGAGAGACCAGTAGTAGGACGAAGTGAATATACAGAGACGACGTTGTCGAGAGGGTGAAAGAGGTATGGAAGGGGGGGGGGGTAAAACCGTGTGGGCGAAACTGGGTGGGTAGCGGGTACAACTGAGAGACTCCACGTCGAAGGAAGTTCCTAATCTCAGTGGTCAGCTAATATCCAAACATGGCGTAAGCTCGAATAGGTATACCCTCTGCGAAACTAGCTCGTACTGTCTCAGTTGCACTCCCACTACATCTGTTATACGGACCCCTATCTCGCTTTCTCTTTCTCTTTCTCTTTCTTCTTCTCTTGGCAAGAGGATCCAGTTATATGTACTGGTAACGTCTGGTAACAGATATCACGAGCAAACATTAATACTGAGTGCTGGACGAGAACGAGAACGGGTTGCGGTGTGTGCTGGGGGATTATCTTATTCTTGGACATTGCTACTGGCTACACTATACTGCTCCAATGCTTGTGCTTATGGAACTCACGACGCCGTTCACTAACTCCCGCCTTCCGCGTTTCTCGTCGTCCTTCGGGAACAGAAACCCCTTCATTGGCAAACACATCCCATTGAAACGCGGAGCGATGTGGTTTAAATGTTGACCAGTGTCCGAGTACCAATTTCACTAGAACGTCCTCAACCAAGCTCAAGCCATCCTCGTGTTATATCCTTTAATAACTGCAAGGAATCAGCCAGCTGAGAAATATGCGAGGAGCTTAGTAGATTCCAACAAGATGTTAAAACTCTGGTCTATATATCTATTTAACATAAAACAACATTTTTCTACGAGTAATTAGCAGTGTTTTATTTGCAAATACCCTTTTTAATAGGTTGATTCAAATGAAGATGATGATAATGAATGCTCTTGTATGTAGCACAATGCATTAATGTATGCACAGGTCGATTCTTCTTGATCGCTATATGCAGTAGTTGAACAGTTCCTCCTGCCTACCGTTCCCTTTTCATTTTCTACTTACGGTGACCATCTCATTTATAAAGTAAAATAGAGCGTCCCTCTAGTGGTATCTGAGAATAGGAGAAGAGGAATTGTAGAGGTTCGGGTAGTAGAGAGTTTGTTTAGGGAGCAAACGTTTGCCGACGACACCGCCGGACACTGCTAGTGCTGCTCTGTATAGTTCGCTCCTGGGCACAGGTACAAGTCTGTCCAAACCACTGGCGAGAGAGAGACTACGATTTAATACTATTTTCCAGGATGTACAGTGGTGCTCAGTGATTCCTCTAAAAGTGGTAATCGCGTTTTCTATTGGAACAATAGAACGACTTACATCCCAAAATAATATCGATTTAATATTTTTTGTCAAAATCTAAAAGTTCTAAGACCAAAAGTCTAGACGTTCGTTGATACTATTACGCAAGAAGATAAAATATCGCATAGATGTAAGAAGTCATAAATCCATCAATAAATCCGGACCTTGCTCGCGCTGACCACGTTTGCTTAGGGATAAGAAGCAAAGACAAGCGCTAGGGTCGACGCAAAGAGGGAGCGAGTTCTAGGCAGGGCCGAGGTGCTGCAAGTCTGTAGGGCGGTGAGGAATGGCTCGGTCTGGCGAGTCTTTAGCCCGGCTTAGCATGTACTGGAAATACCATCCCCTATCCTTCGTGTCGGGGCCAAGTTATACCCACAAACAGTCGTACATTAGTGCCTGCAGGAGTCCTGCAGGATTTATAAGGGGCGCCCGCGGGCGCATTGGAGGTTATATCGTGAGCCGCCCGGCGTCTCTACCAATGGTTAAAACTGGAGGAGATCCGAGGAGGTCACAAGAGAGCAACCTAGGAGGGTGAACTTATTGGCGGTGGATGGTATACAATCCCAAAACTTGTGGCAACACGTATCAGGACCTAGTGTGCGCATAGCTTGGAAACTGCCAACATTTCTATGAAATTTATTTCTAATCAATTAGGGCCATTCTATGAATGATTACGGAAGTTCGGTAATACCGTATGGATGAGGGTATACATGCGTATAAAATGGACCAAGCTTGGATGAGAAAATGGAGTTTAATGCGATAGTCTGTAGTGAACTGATGATCCTGAACATCCAAGACGATTTTATGTACGGTATATATCTAGTACGTAAGGCCGGGGATGATGATCAAGCGAAGGGAGTAAAACATAACAGACATGAGGCAAGGAAGAGAAGGGTAAAGCTATGCTTTGGTCAGTTGGGCAGTCCCAATAGAGGGCATCCGTACCAGTGAACCTTCTCTTTGTTCGCTCACCAGAGAAGTCCGAATTAATTTCACATGTTATTTACCAACAAAGCCCAATAACGGTGTTTGCACACTTCCCTTCCTGCAGGCTCCTTTGACGTAAGACATGTTTTATAATTATGGAGATGATAAATAATTTTCTTTCAACTTACTCCTAATTGTAGATGTTCAAGACGAACGTTACACTATTTCAAAACCCTAATGGGTAGTTCGATCGTGAAGGAAGGGAAGGTGGAACAGAAGAGACTTCAAGGAGGAGCCCACGAACTAGGCGAACGGCGAAGGAGTAGTAGACAGTTGGAAAAGCTCTAGTCAGTGAAGCTAAAATTGCTGGGAGTCTCTAAGAGTTTTGTTCGGTACGTGAGCACGTCGCCAAAGTGGGACGCTTACCGTGCAACCAGCTTCGCCAAAGGACGCGCGAATGGTGGTCGTTCCGACGGGGAGGCCGGGGATTGTTACTGAGCGGTGTGTGGCTGAGCCGTTGGGCGAGAAAGGGTGGTAAGTGGGTGAGGGTAGGCGAATGGTGGATGGGAGGAAGGAAGGGTAGCCAGTGGTCAGCACACTTGGCCGACCCTACTTCGCTAACTAGTTTAATGATATATGTTGAGCTACAAGCGCCTTGATTAATCGTTAACTAATGTTGGACCTTGCAGTGCACCACCGCGAAGGAGAGGGCCTTGGCTCGAAGCGAGGAAGGAAGATGGTATGAGAGGATGAAAAGCTTGAGAGACAGAGAAGCTGAGGAAGGACTGATGAGCAGAACCGAAAGCTTCGGTCCTCCGGACCAGAGCCTCGATTTGCTAGGCACCCTTATACTATACACTGCCCTTGACTAGAGACGAGGGAGAGGTATAGCCTCTACGTTTGAAACTCTTGGGATGCGCGTATAGCCAAACAGAAATCTAATCTCTCCGGATAATTTGATTTATGATTCGCCGCGCTTTCAGACCTCCGTCTTCACCTTCATCGTCGTCGTCGTCGTTGTCGTCGCGGTTGACGAAGGAAAAACTTTCAAACGGCCGCTGCTCGCCTAGTCCCAAGTTGTCGTCGATGTAATTTATCGGAGTGTGTCCATCGCACCCAGACCCTTTGGTCATCGTAGACAAATTTACGTTTGAGGGGCATAGGAGGATGCTTAGGGAGGACGACTAATGGTTGGGCAACCCTTTCTGTGTTATACCTCTCTATGTATTTTCCAATTGAATTAGACCTTAACCAATTCTTCCAGAACTCCGTGCTTTACAAGGAACGATAGCTACGCACCTCGCAGAACATTGGTCATCGTTAATTCGCTTACGACGTTCGACCAAGGCATTCCACGATTTGGTTACAGAACCCATGTCCATAGCTCTTTTCAAACGGATGTTTTATCATCCTCAATTAAAACAACCGTCCCAAAGCTCTCTATCACGGTTTCTTACAATCTCTCTCATATTGCCTCCGCGTAACGAATGTATTTTTTTATATTAATCACGCTAACTACTAGTATAATGCCCAATTTCATCTACCTGTATTAAAATTTTCTCGTTGTCAATCATGGGGACAAACCTTGATTCCTTATAGAATCTCAGCTCAGTAACTATTGGGAATATATTATTGAAAATTCTAAAGGTATTCACTAACGGCTACAGAAGTCCTTAGAATGTTGGAATCATCGTAGTCAGAGAGTGAATGGATTGTACGTGGCGTTGTTGGGCTCAACTAGGAGTAGGTCGAGAAGGACTCGGTGGAGGAAGCAGTTTCATGCAGAAGAGAGAGGAGAAACAGAGGTACACGACGGGGGCTACGACTCGGCCTGGGGTTCGCTCAGGGATGCAAGACACCGTGAAATTACCAGCAGAGTCTCGCACCGGGTGACTGGAGGAGAGAAGGGAGGAGGGTGATGGAGGCAGTGGCTAGGCAGTGGTGGAAGGGACTCTGTCCACTCCGCGACCTCGGGGCTACACTGGCCAACGGGTATTTGTCTTGTCTCCTTGTTTATGAGATTCAACATTGTTATTTGGCACCGCCAGGGAGTTCTGGCAATGTGTGAGAGGCAGGTTGCCTTTGGCCTCGCTATTTCTACTCTCCCCCTTGGATACTATACTCTCTCCACGCGGTAGAGTTCTCGCCGGAGTTTCGTAGAGTTTCGTAGGTAATAGAGCAGCAGGGCCAGAGTAGTAACAGCAGTATACTACTTTGAGAGAGGGCCCGCACGCCGTGGTGACATTGGTCTCTACGACAAACGCTACACATGGCGTCGTGGAAGAGTGAAACCGAGACGAACATCGTAACCGTCGGCTCATAGCAAACCGCTTGGATTCATGACAAGTAGGGGGCAGTGAGACACCACAGGCTTTACCTCGAGTTGGTCCTTGATCTTTGGCCGGATAGAGTACGAAATTAAATTCACCATTAGTTTAGCCAAGACCCACATGTACCTTCAAAACTCTGTGTTAAACGACACGAAGAGATTTGGAACAGACCTACAAAACTCTCCATCTAAACCTGTAATGCCTATGACGTGTTCTCTTTCACCATCTGAACAATCGTATTGATTTTATAACGATGATACACATCTTTTCAAATTCGGAGATTATGCTATTTTCAATCACGTTACGAACACCCTGTTTACAGTTGAAGCAGAATGCTACGTTGACTCAATCCCTTTTTAAGATGTAAGTGCGTCATAGAAGTGTGACAATTAAATTGTCGCCATC
This sequence comes from Rhimphoctona megacephalus, assembly GCA_963989365.1. Taxonomy (NCBI): domain Eukaryota; kingdom Metazoa; phylum Arthropoda; class Insecta; order Hymenoptera; family Ichneumonidae; genus Rhimphoctona; species Rhimphoctona megacephalus. Next base: position 17,587,979 of record OZ022417.1, read on the forward strand.
TTTCAAATGACTTCTCGAAAACTCGTTAAAAATAAAACTGAAATTAAATTACTGATTTTATAAGTGGAGAAAGAAATGCTGGAACGCGTTCCAGCTCTTTTAGTATTTTTTTGTGACAAGCCAGATCTCTACTCATTTGTACATTCATGCATGAAATTGAATATGCCAAATGAATTTTGCATTAACGAATTCATTCACAGGAGAATTCTGGAGCTCTTATACTGTTGTTCGGCTGCCAGATAGATTTTGTTTTTTTTTTGTAATCGTGGAGCAGTCTCTGCAGTATAGGACAGTAGGATTGTAATAGCATGAAAAAGCTAAAATGAGGGTCTGACGCGCTTAAAGAGTACATACGCAAGCGTACATTTTATACTTCATAACGGCAGTAACGGAGCGGTGATTAATTCTGGAATAAAGAGTGAACGTCGTCGTTGAGGGAAGGAGGTGCGACCGCGACGACGTCGCGATGAGCAGACAAGAGGGTTATCAGGATAAACCATCGTTGGTCTGCAGCGCCGTTGACTCTGGCGTCACTCTCTCGCTCATCCCCGTTCTTTTTCACGTTCACCACATGTATACATACATATGCACATATGTATAAAAATGCATACATGTAATGTCCGAGACGTCAATATAAGCTGTCGGATGCTTTTTCCTAAATTGATAGATTTTCAATTTAATCAAATTCCAAACTAATGGAAAAAACGCACGGGTCTTTTGATGTATGAAACATCACCACACATACATACATGCACAATCGATGCTTTACTACAACTGTAAATCGGACGTTCTGCGAAAAATGCTCAGATTGCATGGATCAGTACGGGTGCTCGTGTAGTTTTTATTATGGGGAGGAGGAGAGAAAGAGATAGAGAGTGACAAAAAAAGTGAAGCAGAACGAGAAGCCCAGATTGAAAAGTACTTTTAGGTTTAATCGGTACAAAGAGATCACCACGATTGTTCGTGTGCTTCCTCTCGCCAATCACAGAAATTAATCCATTGATAAATATTCCATCAGTCGTATACCAGCAGTGATCCCAGTGTTACGTATATGTATATCGTCATGTGCCCTGTAGATATAGGCCTCTGTGACCACGACAAGTTGGAATGGCGGTGCGGTATCGTGTGGTATACGATAAGTTGATGTGGCCATATGTCTATAGATATATGTATATCTTTACCGATATATATTTTACGACGATCTATCGCTGCTTTTTCTACTCGGAGAATATTGGTTTTTTTCGTCCGTAAAAAGAGCCACAGTTTTCTCGTGTTATTGTTCATATCGTTGTTTCTATACAGTTTGTACACAAATGTTACAACTTAATATGATGCAGGCCAATAAGACGAGTAAGTCTATGAAATAATGAATATTTGATTTGATTACCGATCTATTCGTAAGAATATTTTTTATTGAATTACGCAGATTTCAGCAGTGATCAATTAAACGAAATGTCAATATTTACCATTTGTGTACTGAATCAAACTCACATGTGTGTGTATATTTATTTATATATAAAATAACGAACGCACCTGCCTCATGGTTATTACATGCTCACACCGAATGTCATTACGATGAATATAAACAAATATTTTTATATCCGCACGCGATAAAGTAACCGGATTCCCTACAATCGAAGGTGGGGAGACCCCTTCGAAGGTCTCTCCGTCCCTCCGACGTAAAATTTAAACGGTATCGAGCACGTTCGCGTTTTTCTCACCCTCTTGCTTTAGAGTCTCGTTCCCAATCTGCGAACCCCATATCGTAAGATTATAATAATCATAATTGGTGAAATTCGATCGAAACGCAATTGAGACGCTGAAATGAGCCTCCAAGGTAATGAGATCTTTGGCCAAGGGGAACGCTAGACACCCTTTCGTTTTCCTTTTCTCTCGTTTCTTTCTACGTGTACGTAACATATACATGTGTTTATAAGGAAAACGCGACTCCTGAACGACGATATGCATTATTGGGTAGTGTGACGCTGTTGAAGAAGGCTGGGTTTGCCCACGCCTCGATCGTTTGCCTTCAATCACTTTCTTGACAGATGCACTTACGGGTGATGGTGGTGGGTCTCGGGACCATCAAGAAGGAATGTGCCTCGAGGCCCCTTCACTCTCAATCTTTCTCTTTCCCTCTTTCATGCGTGTGCGACGATGCCTTTTTTCTCTGCCATGCATGATCCTCGTCACACGATGAGTCAAACTCACATCCAGCCTCGAGCTGTGATCTCGATTTTGAGATCTCAAACGTACACACATTCATGTGCGCATACGAGATAATTATAGAGACAACTTCTTAAAAATGTCGGATAAAATATTTAGTCTATTACATATTATTCTCATAGACAGTCTATAGCAAGAACTACGAGCATGCGCCAAGCTTCGTCCGGAGACTACATCTCGTCTGATTACATTTAATCCAACTTGAATCTTGATCCCTCACCTGCATCCCTTTCTCTTGCTCGTTCTCTTCCTCGCGTAAATTAATAAATGTTTCAGCCTCAATAAAAGGTACGGAGAAAACGATAGCTATACATGAACTGCGGACATTAACTCCATATGGAACTCTTTTCCTTCTACTTTTTAGTCTTGTCTCTTTCTCTCTCGCTAACGTCTACTCAGTCAGAGGATAGATATCATGTTTGCCAGAAGGATAATAGCATAATAGATGGACACGGATCAACGTGAGAACGGATGAGACTGCTTTTCGAGAAAATCTAAAGCTTCTTACTACCATATATATATATGCCTATACATATTAATAAGCATCTCCATAGCATAAATGAAGAGATGTCTGTGCGATTTTTCTTTCCTAGTTTAGCAGAGATTTACTCGACTTTCGTTCGTTGTTTTTTTTTGTGCTTTTTCTACACGAGCAAAGACTTCACTCATGTAATCATCCACAGTTATATGTTTACAAAGAGTTTGGCTCTTCCGCTTTCGCCCTAGTCTGATACGCAAGCAGAGACTAGGTGAAAGCGGAGGCTGGTTGTTGTCCACCAAAGGTGGGCGCATAAGCTGTGTGCAAACAACCCCTCCGCTATTTACCACATTCACGAGTTTGCGAGAGCCTGTACTCCTGCGAGCCATTGCAACAACGGGACATGGCGAAGAGCAAGAGCCGCTACGTGTATCTCTCGACAGCAGGATTTGCTGCTATCGCCCTGCACTCCGTCGTACACACGGAGTCACTAAAACTGTTGCAATCATATTTACGACTCGTTTGACAAATCCACACCACCCGGTAATGAATACTCGCCTCGTGGACGTCTGAGCTACGAGACAATCGTCAAATTACATCAATTTCTAGCTATTTTGGATGAGACGATGAAAAAACATGCAATAAACAATTGGTCAAAATTTGATAATTTTGACATAAATAAGCTAATTATGAGAATTTTCATATCACTTCTATATCAATGGTAAAGAATTTCTCCCATTACCTTGCAAGGTGTACTTTTTTAAAAAACTTGTAAAATAAAAAAAAAGCATCGCGATAAGCTTTATGAATAAATTATATTTATATGTTTAGTTCGTAATTAAAATGAATGAGTGAATAATTAAAACGAGGACTTACCTCACTCTTCAAATTCAACGGCAACTCGCAAGGAGCGTCCATATCAGATTCGGTTTTAACCTGATGGGATAGCATGCTGTTATGGCTATGTCTCAATGGTGCAGCAGTAGCCAACATGTTAGACTGGTGGCGAGGATGAAGACGCGGTGGTGGCTGTAAATGTCGGTGATGATAGGGCGTCGACAATTGTGTGTTCAGAGTACGAAGATCTGCTGGTGGTGATGCGGGTGCAGCGGTACTGCTCTGTTCCTCCTCGGCCGAACCCTCCGCCATGTCAACCGAGCATCCCGAGGAATCGTGATCTGAAAGGAAACAATTTCCATTGTTTACAAAACAGTGAATATACGTATATAAATAACTATGTTTGGGGATGAATTAATCATCGAGTATAACCGAAATGTGAATAACATATTTGGTGCGTTCGTTCACTTAATAGAGGAAGAGTATTCAGAGTGTAAAATTTGAGGAAAACAATTATAAAATTTATAGCAGGTAGATTTAATTGACAACAAGAAATTTCCGGACTATGTTATGACAAATCGACGAAAGATTATTTTTTCTTTTGAGTACTTTATTTCGATTTATTTTACTGGTTAAATTGATAAGTAATATGTTCGATTGTTTCTTTTTGTTTCTCGTTTAAATCAATCGTAATTCAGCATAGTCTGGCGCGACTTTACGGACCAATGCCTCGTCGACGTCCTGACAAAAAGTGTCGCGCCGCGAACACGACGATCGCTAATTAAACGAAGGGCTCTCTTCTCTTTCCATCGGGATCTTTGTGTGCGTTTGAATGCATGTGCGTGCATGTGCGCGCGTGTGTAAATGCTCGCGGCACTCTACGAGCGGGCATATCGAAACTCTGATGAAACTCCAGAGCAGCTGTTAAGGAATGCGCAGACACTGAAAATTATAAAGGAGAGAGCATCAGTGCTGTACCCCCGTTAATCTTTCGACTTCAAAGCAAAAACTTGCGTTCACCATACTTCTACAGCAGCCACGCGTGTGTCATTGTGTAAACCTTCTGTGAACCTACACACACACACACACACACACACACACACACACACATCCTTTCGCACAAAAGTGTTAATTATTGAGCTCTCACGAAAGCGTTTTATATATTTTTCTATCAGCACAACTGTTTTTTAAATCTATTTTTTGCCTAACCGTTTTTATCTAAGCCGTCTATCAAACATTTTTCAAGGCCAATGAAATCATCCCTAGATTGATGTTAGCCGGCATTTCACCGTTTTCGGCTTCTCTTTTAATATTTCTCTCTCTCAATTATTTATTTTTCTTCTCTATCTCTCTTTCCTTCTCTCTTTTTATGAGTCATTTTATTTTTTCAGAATTTTAAGCTTGAACGCTTAAAGTCACTAAAAGATTCGAAAGTTTTCGCGCTTTACACAACTGCTCTCATCGGTACCCTTCCTCCTTGAGAATCTCGGCGTGAAAGAAGCCGGCGTCGCGTCTCGACGCGAGCATTTGAAACGCAACTAACAACATCTGCTTCTATTTTTGCGCTGGCCCGAGTCCAATACTTAAACCCCCCTTTTTTATATCTTGAAGTCTCACACGCTCCAATATGACGAACTACTGGATGGATCATTGAGTGTGGTCTTCGAGCGAGAAGGATCTAAGTACACTAAATGTCCCGAAAATCGCAGCATCCATTCAATTCAATTCAGTTTTTTCTGAACTCGATTTTGCGGAGCCCAAAGCAATCAAAACGTTCAAAATATCGACAAGGATGATGATTCATTGATTATTCTTTATTATTTTGTGAAAAAATAAGAAAGAAAATTTGTTCCGATTTTTAATATAAGATGAAAAGGAAAAAAATCGTAGTCTTTTGAGTTTCGATTTTTTTTGACTGGCTGAAACTTTTGAGATAAAAAGAACGTAATTTCAAAAGAGACAGGACAAAGAGGACACTTTAAGTATCTTGTGGCATCGCGTGGCGAGAACGATTATTCAAAGGACAAACACGCCCAAGTAAATGGTGAAAGAAGATCGTTGACACGACTTTCTTCCCGCGTTGATAAATACAAGTGTAAATATATCCATTTGTAAAATATACGTATATACAAAGTAAATATACGTATATAAAAAAGCGTTGGTTCTAAACCGGATATTTAATAATCCCGGGTGTTCTCCCGCTCGGATTTTTCTGTCACGCGAGCTGTTTCAAAGGAGGGGTCGAAGGTGAATCACCGTTGAATAGTTGGCGCCGATCCGTTGCTCATGACTTTTTTACATGCTTAACTGACGTACTATACTCAGTACATCGCGTTTTCGCAGTTCTTTTTATTAAATTTCTTTCCGCTCATCAAGTATACTCATTTATGCACAAGTTTACAGAGAACAAGAAGGTCTGCGATGGAAAAAGAATCTCTCATGGTTGATTCAGTACTTTTTGAAGAGAGCCTTGAGCATCTTCTGTCATTGAGCCTCGTCTCTTTCGAGTGGTATCATCAATTTTGTGCTCGTATTAATTGCCGTATAATTTCTTATGTGAAAGAACTATATTATAAAAGAAAAAAAGTTGAAAAAAATTATTTACACGCATCTTAACAACAGCCTGTCCGGAGCTATCGCTCTAACTCCCCCACGACATTCTAATTTTTTTTTTCGCAGTATACGAAGAAATCTTACCGAGAAACGTATGTCTATATATGTCTATGGATGAGTAATGGGGAATTTAGCAGTGATTATACAATCGAGTTCGGACGATATAATAGCCGGGTATTTGAAAAGTCGATCAAGTAGCTCACGGTCGGGAGAGCGAGCCTGATTTAAATGCAATATAATGAGAGGTGTCTGATTATACCGAAAGGAAAAGAGCCCAGCACACAAGCCTCCAAGAACGCCTCGTCAGCTTTCATATATACATGCATATATACTCGACACACATGAAGAGCTGCAACCCATTATATGTCAGACAGACGTCCAGACGGAATTGGGGAATACTGAAAATTACATAGACCATCAGAACTGGATATATTTTGGAGAGATGGAAGAAAAAGACCCATTTCTACAGAAGATCGAGCAAATATTAGATACATGCTCAAAGTATTGGGAATTCTCAGCTACAATATAAACGAGATAGGAACCAGACAGATATAAAAAATAAATCTCAATTCTTTCACCGTCCGTCTTCCAGTCAAAAAAAAATGTTGAGTCATACAATTGAATTTAATTATCAGCCTTTTGAGCATTCATTTTTTATATATGAATTTTAATTTTACCAACTCCTGAAATCTTCTTTTGGAAAACAAATTGTACTTCTGAATCGAACGGTATGATAATTTAAGATCGATTAAAAAAATATGCGCGAAGATTTTACTTTGTGATTGAGAAATATTGAAAAAAAGTTGTTAAAAATGATAAGTTCTGATTTTTGCCAGTTCTTGCACGCCTGACCACTTTTAGTATAGTTCCCGTTCTATTCTCGTAGTCGAGCAGACCTTTACCATCTGGTTTTTATTATAAAGCCGTTTCGCTTCTAACAATCTCGTAATGCCCGCGAAATGAGACGACGATCCGACGAAATTTAACTTCGTTTATATATTCGTGGTATTTCAAACATCGCTGGCAATCTTGACGAGAAAATTCATTGTTAAAACAATTGGCAAATTTAATGCAACGAATTAGTGAAAAATATTTTTAGAAATGATCAAGAATCGGTAATAACAATTTAATTTATTTTGCACAATATATAAATCTAAAAATGTTCGTTGACAAATAAATAATAATTTGTTGCAAGAGTAGCGACTGAATTACAGAAATAGGGAACGATGTTTAGAACAGATATCGAAGTTGATATGGGAAGACGAGTGGACTATGTACGTTAGCTATTATAATCGAAGAACACATGGACAGGAACACCATTTCGCGAAGTCTTTTGGTTGACGCCGGCAAACGGCGTAGGGTTTAGTATGTATAGCGACTTCGAATATTCTCCAGCGTCGCCACGACCATAGCAGCGTATAATTAAGGGAGTTGATTGATGTTAATTCAAAGGGTAATTAAGAATGTTGCGCATAAAAATTCGATAATTTATGGTCATTGGAGATAATTACATGTTGACCAGCTTGTAATTGCACGCGCTTTTGTATGTGTATTAGTGCGCCTGGAGCATTTTCGCGTGCAAAATGGACGATGGATATATAAGTTAACCTGTCTTTTGTACGATAAAATACATACATGTATAATATATAGACGTAAGTTCACGGTGGCGTAAACTTGTGAGCGTATTCTGTGGAATATATACGGTCTCAGATCGCGGCTTATTATAGGGGCTGCTACAGATAAGGTGGACTTAGAAACTCTGCAGTGCTCGCTATGTGGTCGTCCACTAAGAGCTCCTGCTACTACCATTGCTACGGGGTAGAGAATATTTTGAACACATTCTCTTTCTGTCATCCAAAACGCCCTAAAAAAACTTCCTCACCGTCTCAACTCACCTGGACTTACGACCCTTTGTTTTGTTGCTATTTATATGCCATTAGTGTACGAACATTTGCCCGACATTCTCCATTCTGAGGTTCTTCTAAGCTTCAGCCGCGTGTTCTCGCTTCGTACGTATACTTTACGCTCCAGGCTACACACACTCGTGGGCTTGCCCGTTGCCCTCGGCCATACTGGACTACAATTTATGAGCTCCATTCTCAACAATCTCGCTTCCATGATGTCTTTTTTTCAAATTTCAAACCGATCCTTTGTGCTTCGAGCTGATAACTCGTCGATGAGATTGTACAACTTTTTTCAGTTAATGATTCATTTTGCACATTTTTCAGAGTTCGATTATTGGCGAATTTATCGGTAAAGAGGTTAGTCACTAAAATTACAGGGGCATTTGTTGGAATTTTATGGCCGGTTCAATAATTAGTCTGTTGAATTGAATTTCGAGAGTATTATTCACCTCAGTGGCAATAAAAAATAAAAGCATTACCACAGGAAAGAGTTGTGCTGACTGTAAAAACAGAACCTGTTTTGTTGCTTGCTTTGTTCGAAAAATATGATACCAAATGCGTAAAGGAGTTCGGCACTCATTTGTTTAAAGACTCACCTATTCATTACTTTTTAGATATGCATTATTTATTTTATTGTTACAAAGAAAACTATCGACGTTTTGGGAATATAACAGGTGTGTTATCGAGGCAGAAATTTCATCGAGACGTTCGTGGCTGCAATTTTTTTTCGAGGATTTCAACGGGGAAAAAGAAAACTTGTTATTGGTTTCGAGCAAAAAAGCGTGGAATATTCGACCAGGTATGATACCAGGTTTGCTCATTAAGTATTCAGTCGTCAGGCCAAAAAATCCAAAACGAAAACATTTAACCCTTTATATGTATCTACGAATAAAGTTTGCCATCTTGGTCTTTAGCCCAGTCATCGTTTATTCATTGTAGCTTCCCTTTTTTTCGAGGCAAAGTTGTCACGTAATACTAGGGCCGCACAGCACAATAGAGCACCATCACTTATCTGTAATTACATACGAATACGATCTTCCAGAGAAAGAGTTACGTGGAAAGCGCAACAATAATTTTTACGTTGTTTTAATCACTCATAATGGTCCTACCAATGTAAATTGCTAAAGTTTTTGCTCCTAATTCAAAGTTCTTCTCGACTCAAAGTTATTTCAGTATTCCTAAATTCTGTTTTGAATCGTAGACTACTTCAGATTTGTAACTAGTATTTAAAACAATTATTTTATGATAAACGGTGTATCAATAGAATTCTCTAGGAATATAAATTCGTCGAGTCATTGATTGGCAAAATGTAATCTGACACGATAATTATGACAAAATTTTACAAGCAATGACGAAAAATGCTCTCCCAAATATAGGTAAGAGTACAAATTTATGGTCAATCTAATGTTCTCATGAATTTGAAGGTTTGAAAAAAAAACAACGAATAACATTGACTAAAGATCGCCCAGCAGGACCAGTTGGTAATCCCCTATTCATTCATTCATTCATTCACTACTACTACCCATTCATTGTACCAAGTCATACACAGAAATATGTCAGTTATGTTATATACACACATGTATTCTTTCGATTACGGACTTCAAAGTGCTGCTATTTTTTTTTTTTTAATCAATGTATCGAGAAATATCATTTCCTTCATTTTATTATGAGTTTTTCGAAAAAAAAGTAAAAAATGTAAATTCCTAGCCATAACATAATGTCAAAAATTACATCAAAATAAACTCCTAAAAAAGTGTTAAAAAATCAAAACTTTTCATGATTTTGGCTACTTCAGAAAAAGGCCCTTTCCTATAAAGACTAGTGACTCCACTATCTCCCCATTCGATTCGTATTTTAATCTTCTTTAAAACAGCGATTGGATCTTCCGGTGTTGTCCATTTCTCGTTCTTTTTTTGCCGATTAAAAAAAATGAAGTTCGACTTTTGACAATTGTTCCATTTTCTCTATGTTTTTTGCACTGCTTATTAAACAGTACATCAAAATTTGATATAACCTTAATTCTATCATAGGTCATAACCTTTCTCTCTGTATTCATGGAAATCTGTTCGGTAGTTCTCGCGTGGGAATTGACTAATCGATTCGTTTGATAAACTTATGAATGAGGGAGCATTGATTGGAAGGGACGGAAAGATTTTTATTCGTTGGTCTATTATATACCGTTAAATGCGTGTGTGACGAGTGTGCATTGACGCGTGTGTACGTACGTAGGTGTATATTGTGCGAAACTCGCAATGTAAGTATGTAGGTAATGTTCGTTTCGTGCGATACCAATCCCGTCAGAAATCCACCAGGCTTTGTCCCGAGTCACGAAACGCAAGGATTAAACTTAACAGCAACGTGTAAATGTCTATATATCTACATGTTTATATGTATATACATATAATTATATATATATATAGAGGGAGTCAACGTGGCACTCCCGTTAATACGAGGCTGTGCGAACGCGCCTCCGGTACACATTAACCAACAGCCTCTTTGTGTGTATTCTCGTACTGTATTACCGCATGCTTGTGCTCTTCACTCTCGCTTCCTTGGTGCATGCCACATCGCCGGAGCTAATGTGGCCCAACGATCGTTATACTATAAGCATCTCAAATAAGCCAGGGATATTCGTAAACTATTAATGCCCCGAAATCGGTTGATTAAACATCGCATACAAATTCTCACGGAACCAAACATCCAATAGACGTATTTTGTACGTGCATAAGGCCAGAAAACATCCACGTCACGTTCGATGGATGTTCGGTTCTGTGAGGGAAGTCTATTTTCTTCTTTGTATGCAGTAGTGATTTTTTTTTCGTCCGAAGTTCGCTTCAGATTAACACATTTGACTTCTACGAGGAATATGTTTATATTAAGGAACAGGATTCCACCGTTACCTCTGCTGGAAAGTCGTAAAGTTTTTGACGGGTTTATACGCAAGTGTTTTTTTGTCCAAAAATAATGTAAAGATGTACAGTGAATTTTTAAGCTGCTTGACTTGTGACATATGTATACATACGTTTTGTTTTTTGTCAGTCTTAATGGAATATATACCTACGTGAATAAAAATGTGCTTGATATCTTTTCTTTCCGTGTTAGCAATAAGGCAAACACATCTGTCCAACTTTCTCGAGCGCGATACCAATACGTCGTGGCTTCTTTTCCATAGAGAAAAGTCAAGGCAGGCACAGGAAGAATATTTCATATTTTACGGTCATACTTCCTATATATACTTATTTTTGCGCCGTCAGGGTTCTCCTAAAAAGTACACGTCAGTCTAAATCAGAGCGCGTATATTGAGCAGAAGTGAGAAAGAAAGGGGAAAAAAGAGAGAATGAGAGAGTGCATTAAACCCCGAATTACCACAAATAGAACTCTTAAGCTCGCGGTTCTCTCTTGCTGTACCATTATAATGGCTTGCACCCCCTACTGAGGATATATTTATGCGCGTTTAGAACGCCTTCGCTCGTCTCATGCTGCGTCTATGGTGTTTAACATCTGGCCTTAAAGTTCGGGAGTCTCTCTCGATCGAAATTCGATTTTCCACTCCTTCGTACCCCATATAAAGGTACAAACTACCTTTCATCATGACTTTTTTCCTTCTTTGTTCTATATTCGGCCTACTTGCGTTCTAAATCACTCGATTTTTTAAAGGGGCAAAAATAGAATGTTATAAAAATCAAGAAAAAAGATTATCAAGATCGAATTAAGTTCATCTAGTTTCGTGTATTCATTGAAAAAAAAAATTAGAGCTCATCAACATGACGTTTATTTAATTTCATACTGTTTTACACACTTTTATATTTTTTGCTAATATTTTTGTAACAATTATTAATCATATTTTCTATTGTTACGTTTCGATGAATATATTTCTTTTCGTCAATATAACTTTGTAATGCAATTTTTTCGCATCACCGTCCACCTCCCATTTTATTTTAATCGAGGCTGTATTCAAGAACACGTCATTGAAGAGGGGCCTACGAATATATTCTCCGCGGGGATCTCGACGACACGTGTCAAATCCCCTCGTACATGTGTATACGTATACATATATATTCATATTTTTATATTATACGCTAAAACGAAAGCCGTAGTCAAGGACCGAAAGCGTCAAGTCGAAGAGAGAACCTCAACGGATAGAAAAGAACATGAACGCTTTTTACACGCAAATTAGATCTATTAGATCCATCGAGCGTACAAGGAATATACTCGTGACTGGAGGATCATCAAGGGACTGGAGGGAAAGCCCTGTAGCCCTTCCGGGGCGTTGCGCACGTGCGAGTACTTTTTTTTATAAATGATTATAATTAATAGTGTAGTACGCAATATCACCCTTCATTATCATCTCTATACGTTTTTGAATTAAAAGAAGCATGCCTTTGTACAGTACATAAGTATACAAAAATGTATTCAAGTTCAAAGGAGCAAAGTATACGAATTGAAAAAAAAAACTTGACGATATAATCGCGAAAATTCCACCTAAATAATTCTAATGCCACGGCATTGTTAAATGCTGATAAAAGAAAAACATTTTGAAAATTGCTCGCGGATACTGAGTTTTTAGTTGAGATAATTCGTATTTTTTTACATATACAACCGCCTTTAAGGATAATTGAAACGAAAAACATTTTAAAAAATACGTTAATCTAATTTCTCAATTAAGAGCACCTTTCTCAGATACCGAGTGAGATTTTTAAAAATAAAAAAAACAAGTATCACAAGCTTGATAGGTAGAAAAAAATGAGCACATCGCATTTTTGAGCAAAAAATGAGGGAAGTGCATTTGGAAAAATGACAACAGACGTGAGAGGAGAGATTGTAGACTCGAGGAGCATCTTTGGAAAAGCCTGAGAGCTGTGAGGGTACGACGGTAGAAAATTATTGAAGGACAAGAAGGAAACGTTATATTTATATATATATGAGAGATCGGAGAAAGTGGAAGCAGCGAGGAGAGAGTCTATGTTTCATGTTATATATGTGTATATGTAGGTGGGGAAAAGCTGGAAGTGGGTAAGTTGTCGAGCGAAATGTTATCGCGCGCCTGATCGTCGGCACTATGCGGGGTGAATTGAGGCAAAGAGAGGATAGAGGGATGTAGTTGAATGGGGTAGCGAACGAGGGTCGACGAGCCGCGAACGACGAGTGAGAGAGAAGCGCCTCAAACGAGGCAACGGAGATAAAAGGAGTAGGGGGTGATGCTAAAGAAAGAGAAAGAGAAAACCAGGAGAGAGAGAGAGAGAGAGAGAGAGAGAGAGAGAGGGTAAAACTACTGAAAGATTTTACCGAAGGGTAGGAAAAGAGAACAGCCAAAAGAGAGATGAAAGAGAGAGTGGGCGAGAGAAAGCGTATCGATTCGTTTTCTTGACCTCGCCAACAATAGTTTTTAACCCCCTTTTCTCGCTTAGAACTTAATCATTCACCGAAAATTTACATGAGCAAACCAGTGCCAAAATCAACGGTAAATTCACTGCATCTAACATTTTTTCAATAAAGAGTTAAATAAACGACAATTTTAACTATACAATTGTAGTATTATTCATTTTTCAACACTCGTAATTTTTTTGTTATTATATTGAATTAGAAATTTCTGAGGAATTATGCTGGTATATTTTTAACACCAATTTGATGTTTTCTAAATACAAAATAAATTTAATTTTATATTTTTCATGAGGAAAACTCTTATTTTTGTAATTAATATTTAATAAAAGGGATTTTTTTTTTGTTTCGACGCTAATTCGATTGTAGATTTTTAACAGAACGATAATAAACGAATTAAAGTTAAATTCGTCAAATGTATTGTATACCTGGAAATACGGAAAAATTATTATATATTTGTATGTCCGTCCCAACAGATACCTTAACCACTTGGCTCAATTGAGGGACAGAAAAAGAGAACGGGTGATAGTGAGGGAGAAAAGGAGAGGAAGAGGAAGGGCGTCTCCCCGTCCAGTCTGCATCGTCGACGTCCTTGATGTTGTCGTTGTCGTTGTCGTCGTCATCGCGTTCTCTTTTGTGTACCCTACGCTCGAGTGCCTATCCCAACAATATATCCTTGGCAAGTCAAGTGTCGCCTTTGGGATATTTTTCAGTGTCGCCCTCCCAACCCCTAAGGTACATATTTTCTGAGTTGTCTTTCCACATACGATATAAAAATATGTACAAAATCCTCTCGTCTACTATTCGTGAATTTTGACGTGGAAGTACTTATGTATGCCCATCTCAGACATTTCGCATGAAGTTAGGTCACATTGGGTCCAAATAAGAATATTCTGCCAATTAACAAATAAAAATTTCTTTGCAGCAGAAATTACATTAAAAAAAGTAGATACAATAAATTAAGAAATTATTCTATAAAATAGAAAAATAGCTTGACCTGTTCACTCTTTACCTTGTGAAAGTTAATGACATTTTGAAATCTTCATTCGCTCAAATATTTTTACACCAAATCATTTTTAATCAAATAAAGAAGCAAATTTGAATTTCAATAGATCGATTCCTTGAAGAACATTAACCCACTTTTCTTCTTTCAACTTCGTAGTTTAGTGGCCGCCAATTTAGTATTTTTTATTCATTCTCATTCGAAAGAAACCCTCTAGTCTTTGCGAGTGCAAAATTTGATTTTCCGACAAGAGAACTAGGGTTTATTATAAGAAAGCGTTGATTTTACATCCTCAAACTCACTCCCTTTACTTTTCTCGCACCATGTATATACAGTTAGCCAAGTTGATAGATCGAGTGTGATTGCAGTGTATGCCTATATATCTATATATTTCCATGCGCAACCGCGCCCACACGTGCTCGTGTTTACCTCGCTGAGCAACGCCAGTCACATGGCTCTCAAAAAATATACACCCACACATTTATAAATGCACATATTATGTAGTACATATATGCATCTGTCTCTTACTACTGTATTCGCAGATTCTAAGGCACCGATTTATATCCAACGGGAGATAAAACTTTTGGCCAAGGGAAACCATTTGTAACCGACAGAGAAAAGAGAGAAATGGTTGTAATAGTAACACAGTCCATTCTTCTGCGTTAAACTACCCTGACTAGTTCGCCTAATTAACAGGTTTTAGATTCATCGTTTCTTTGGAGTTTCACGGTGAAGTGAATGTAAATATACAAATGACAAAGGTATTAAGGAGGAATTTCGTAGTTATGTATCCAACCGACATAAAACAGCGATTGCCATGCTTCGGTGTACAAAGGCCTCTTATCCATAAATTTCTTAGTTCGAACGCCAGCTGGATTTGGCATACGATTGCTTTATCAAGTTTTATTATAGCCCTATTTTCTGGTAAGAATAACATTCTCACTGATGGCCAAATATTCAGTAAGGTTTTCAAACCAACTTAGAAACTTAATTCACAGATGAGGCTCTATCAGTTCTGTCAATGAAAAAAAAAAATGAAACATAGACCACAAGGCAATTAAATAAATCACCAACAGACTCTCAAGACACACTCGTAATCAAGCCTGAAGCTTCCGGGAAATGTTATTTCCCAATATATTATTTTTTCCAATGCACATCTCTTCTGCTCCGTTGAGGATAGACACTTCTCGCCAGAGAGATCTCGAATTAAGGTTTTCCCTTCGGTGATAATCCGAGAGTGAAGGCCAAATGTATTCTCGGTTATATTCAGCGAATTCTCATTACGAATTCAAGGAGGTAACTCTCTATGGTGCTGGGTCGGATGCTGTAAGTGCCTGATATCTATATATCTATTAATCCACATTCATATGCACATATAACGATTAGAGCAAAAGTTGGTGCTACACATACGTTGAAAACGGAAGACGAATGATCGATAACTAATCCTCTCATCCGAAGTATTGAACTTCCAGCATAGATTTACAATGAGAGTGGGGGAAAACGAGTGTTAACCAACAGACGAATACATATATACGTTCGTTTGTTAGTTATAGATATATATTTTTGTGTCCCAAGCCGTACCTCGAAAGCAGCATTATTTCAGCTCTCACTCAATTCCTTTTAGCAATTCGAGCCCTCCATTTCTCTCCAACCCACCCGCAGCCACGTCATAGTCGCTCAGCCGATTTTACAATTAGCATTTCCAGGTCAAATCGAACTTTGTACTACGTACGACCGGGTACGTTTATGTATGTGTCCATATATATAATGTATGTATATGTAAGGACGGGCGTGCATAATTATCGGTTAATTATTGGAACGGAGCTAAGTAGCCCGGAGGAAATTATCACCGCGACTTCTGGCGGCTGGGGGCTCCACCATGTATTATTAAGTACGGTGTATGCTCACGTGCAGACATTATATATATTTGTACCTACTATCGTCGCTATTCGTCTTTTCTTTTCATACGCTCTTCATATGTTTTTACCGTTAGACAACTGTTTTGTTTCAGTCCGTTCAGAGGCGATAATTCTTTGCTAGAATTTATTACGCATTTTTAATTCGATCCCAAAGGTTTAGATCGAGATGACAATAATGGCAGAAATACTGAGGGGAGACCAGGAAAAACGCTTTTTTTAATACTGTCTCGATAACGCGAGTATTTTTAGGGGAAAATTTAATTTTCCGTTTCTGCTGGTGTTGATGATATCAATATAATTATATATTTATAGTTTGCTAGACTTAATAATTCAGTGCCCACAAAACTCAATATCGTCTCGCTGCATTCCCGAATGACTGTATCTCAGAGAACCAGTAACATTCTTGCCTGCCATCTCTTTCTCCCTTTTTCTCATGTCAAACAACTTTCTTAATTACTAATATTAACTCGATCATAACGGGCTCTCGTGATAATCGCACCTTTCATACTTGCCACTAAAACTGCAAATCTAACGCCTTCCCTTAACGAGTGTCACTGTATCACAAAATAAAAGATCTCTGTACATATTTATAATTTGATCCAAATTTTACATATTTATAGCTTATCATTTTTTTAATTGAAAATATCAACAGAAAGAATCTGATGTAGGATATATTTTGATCACAATTTTCCAGATCTTATTAAATATGTGTTTCCGCATGTAATTGGTGCTAAATAGAATAATTATATTTATAACGCTGCGGAAACATGAATCCATACTAATTTGATCTACGATGAAGCCTCTGAATTTTTAGTTTATATTTTCCGATACCGAAACTTACGAAGAAGAGGAGGCCAATTTATAAATGTACTTGCTGACCTATATATGCATACTTTTATATACATCTATATGTACTGTAGAAGCTTTTTTGTATGTATTAATATACAATTATTTGAATATACACACACATACACACATATTCAAAGCATATTTAGGTGACCTACCTAATTACAAATATTGCCAGAGCTTATAATAAATGCTCCGAGAGGAAATCGTTCTCCCATACAAATGTTGTACTCTTTTGAACGTGTTTCTCTAGTCCATACATATACGTATGTATAAATCGAGACAATCCATGACTGATGTAAGTAGAACGTTGGCACTGACGTAGGCAAAAAACATTCAAGTGGAGAACCAAATATAAATGTTCCCTACTTTTCTCCATTGCTCCTCCCAATCCTTTTACTATTTTTTACTGATTTACATATCAGGATTCCAACATCGTTACTACTTTAAAATTGACACGGTCTCAATTATAATTATAACGACGTTATATGAAATGTCATAGCTATTTATACAAAGTATGTGACGAGGACACGAGAATTGCTTCAATGATTGGTGTCTCTTGTTACTCACGTTATATATTTCAACCAAGTAAATTTGACAACTTTGGTCCTCTGATTTTATACAAAATTAATCAATATATCGTTGTAATTTGAATCGAAAGAATTTACTCCCTCATGTATATTTACATTGTACGGTATATATGTGTTTATATGATGCTCAATATCGAGTTCTCATCCCCATATAGTCTAATCTTTCCCAGGCGGTATGACATCAGCCTACTTACCAATTATAGTGTAACATCTCGTAATTGCTGGTAATTAGGAATGATCAAAAGGCAAATGGTTAATTGGAATGGGCCGATAAAAGAATTATCGTGCTTGCTGCTAATACGTACAAAGTGCATGTTTATCGAAGCTGTTGCTGACTACTACGATCTCCGCACTCGGTCCTATTTCTGGATCTGTTTCTCTCTCACTCGATCTCCTTCATAGCCCGAAATAATTTTTTCTACGTTCTAACTGAATCGCATACATGCATCTTCGGCTTAATGGTCCAGCAAAACGATTCGGCAAATTAGGATCACTGCGAAAAATTGACCTCCACGTAATTTCGTTACAACTAAAGAGCGGCGAATATCACAAAAATGAACGTATCAATATACTAATAATAATAAAGTTACTAATTTACCAATCAAATACTCGAAAAAATGGTTAACAAACTCCTGTAAAAAATATTCGGATTCATGTGGATTTGGATTTTCTATTGATCACTCGTATTATAAATTTTATGTTGTAACGGCGCTGAATCGAAAGGACGTAGATTCAAAAATTTAATGAGGTTTATAGTACTTTATAACTATAACGATTTGAGGCGTCTGATCTTAATTCAAACGTCTGTTCTCTCTCTTTTTATACAGAAATTATCCAGACTTATGAATTATTTATATACATTTGGAAAACACTGATATTTATAATCAACCCTTAATTCACCCTTTTTTTAGCACGCTTCATATAGTTATGTACTTATTTAATGTTGGTAAGAGCTGCTCGAGTCATAACGAAGGAAAAATGTTCGCTGCTTTATAATGCGGTTTTAATTATTCTATTTGTCTCTCAGAGCCGAGCTCGGGGTCACGGAATAGGCAAAGTGTTTTTGTGGAGTCTGCCAGACGGGATCTTCTTTTTCTACCCTTACCTTTAACAATCTCTCTTTTTTTCATCCGTTCAGAGCTTTCCGTATTTTTAAAATTTTTCTCATTCTTATTTTGACATCCTCATTCCTACGATTGCTCTTAGAAACATGTATATAATTTGAGCTTATGCAAAAAAAGAGAAACAACAGTGACGTCTCTGCGCACACGGTCACGTGCAAAGCGTAATTACCACAGCGTGCAACGATAATTAGGAGTTTATTAGAGTCAGACTTTTCGTCCATTCCCCTCGCTTCTTCCTTTCCCTCCCGCTTCATCCACGTCGTCTTCCCCATATACATTCACATTCAAATAAAAATACACACACAAATTCTCGAGGCCGGGTGAGAATTCTCCCGCCAATTCCCGCGCGCAAGTCTGTGGACTGTTATTCAGTAGACAACACGACCACCACGAGGGCAACCTCTGACGATGAAAGATCGCAGCGTGCTGCATCTTTTCGATACAAATCTTCACTAATCTTTTCGAGGATTCAATTATCTCGAGAAACAGCTCGGAATTCAATCTTTGTGCCAAGTTAACCGAGACAATGAGAAGAGGGAATTAAAAAACCGATTTTAACCACGAGACGTAGTAAGACGCAAAAAAACTATTACTGATTAATTTGAAAAAATGAAATGAGGAATCGCTATTGCATAAATTAATTTACATCAGTATATTAATTTGAATATTGAAAGCGATGACGAAAATCGCGGAACAAAACAAAATCTCGAACAAAATCTAACGAAGTGAATATCAAACTCTTTGCACTGCATCTCAAAAAAATTTCAAGCATAAATGAAATTGCTTATCAGCGTGAGAAAAAAAAATTGCCACTGCAAACATGTTCGAACTAATAATTATTTTTGCAGATGAATATGAAAATATTTGCGATTTATTGAAATCACATATTTGTTGACACTTTTTTTTTTGCAAATGAATAATTTTGTGCCGGTAAATTAAACGAAAATTTATCACATAATTCGCGATAAATTTTTCACAGATTATGGAATAGCGAAGGTTAGTTTGATGTTTGGATCATGGCAAAGCAATAAAATAGGTAGAAAGGGTGAGTGGGATATCTCACCTGTCTCGTACACCTGACGCGGGCTCTGTCTCGGTTCGGCCGAGATGACAAACTCTTCTTCCCCCTTGTTCGTCACCGTGACGTTTGTTCCGGTATACACGTTTGTAGAAATGTGTTCAACGTCCTCCTGCGCCGTGACGCGAAAAATTTTACCGTTTTTCCGACGATGAATTCGCGCAATTTTGCGAGCCTTAAAGGCAACAATCGATCGGGTCAAGTTAACGATTACGTCATCGCTAAGAGACAACGAATGCGAATCTCCTTGTATACTTAAAGCACGCACACACGCACACGCACTCACATATAAACATATAGATATGTACTCCGTTATAAGATCAGTCACGTTGTGTTCCGATGAGATCCTATGTGGTTCTCTTTTTCTCATAAGTCGTTGGACAGCTTGCTTAACCACTTAACGAGGCTCGTCCGAGCTAATTACAGTTCCAAATTTTCGTCTCACTGGCCTCGTGCTTACGCGAGTACTTGTTAAAGTCGTTACACCACCAACACTGTTGAGTACACACGTGGATACACATTCAGCGTCGATTAACCATTTTTTTTTTTTAATGCGGAATAAAACAATATTTCTTTCAAAGTCGTTATATTATCATTTACATTTTAATTAGCGAAAAAAATCGAACGCCATTCAAAAATGCTCCTTGACACTTGGAGGACATTGAATACAGTCAATGTTCTATCTTCACTGGATTATTAGCATCGTTATTACAATTAATAATATTATTATTACTTGCAATTATTATTATTATTATTTAATTATTATCATGAATCGAATGCAATCACTGTGATAGTTCTTGATTTTTGTTCAAGTCTCTTAGAAGAATCGAACAGAAATGATGACGATCTTCAGAACTGTCGGAAATTCTCGATGAAGATTTAAACTTGTCTCGGTCTGTTTAATCTTTCACTCCACTTGAAATCCGATTATTATTAACACTCCAAAATTCATCAAAGTTTTAAGCACGCGCAAGAAAATCTGTTGAACTTTGTAAATGTTTGATTTTTAGAAGAGTAAAATCCTTGATGCGATTTAATCGATGTTGATGGTTATCCGTCGCGTTTCGTTGATGACGTGGTCAATATTGTGGCGGTATGCGCGTCACGCCAGTCCACGCGGTCGGTAGTATCGTGAACGCGGGTTTAAAAAAAAACGTCTTTCGCTGCTGTATAACCTCGCGGTCCGCAGTCTGGCTGCGTTGTGTGGGCACAAAGTCGTTGCGGCGGGAAGGCAAGCGCGCGGCGCGACGGGAGAGATAGAGAGCACAGAGAGGAGGCAAACGAGAGGAACACGAGTGGTGGTGCGCCCGCGCTCTGCCGCTCAGTACCCATACGTACGTGTTGAAAGCGAGAGAGAAAGAGAGAGAGAGAAAGAGAGAGAGAGAGAGAGAGAGAGAGAGAGAGAGAGAGAGAGAGAGAGAGAGTGAGTTTGATACGCGCCGCGCCTCCCGTTCGGGTGTTCTATATATCATTCGAATCGTGCCACCCGCGCGACTCCACGCCAGCATCATATGGCAGGCAGACTGGCAGCAAAGAGAGAGTTAGGGGAGGATTGGTCGGGGAGGAAGAGGGGGGAAATGGGCGTGATCAGGGGCGTCAACGATGCGCGGAGGTGGGCCGCGAGTTAGTCGCGAGATCCGCGTTGTCATGATTGTTATGAGTGTCCGAGCTGCCTCCGGAGAGAGGAGAACAGGGATGGTCGTACGCTAAGGTAAAGGGGTAAAGGGAGATTCTGGAGGGCATCTGTAATATACCCTCCCGTCCGCTCTCAACCCTCTATACAGAACCCCGGTTAACCACCCGACCACCCTCCTCTACCCGATCTACCAAGGCTGGTCGGCAAAGCCGACGAGCCCCCTTCGCACCAGAGAACGATGAGGCACACGTACCGAACATTGCAATCCAGCAGCAGCAACCCTTCGTCCATAAACCCCCCGTCTCTACGCTCTCTTGCACCTTCTCTCCCTCTCTCTTTCTCTCTCGTTCTTTTGCTTGCTCTAACCCTGCTCTTTCCAAAGCACCAATCCATCCCCTCACCCTTCCGATCCCTCATCGCCCATTCCCTTCCATGAACGAACGAGCTCGTAACCGTGATGCAAATCAGCCGAGAGGTTGGAGCAGGCCTGTGTACCGCGGGGGTACTCCTGCTGCCGAAGCCAGGGAGGACCACTGAGAGAACCACACCAGAGGACATCCACAGAGGAACGATTGGGTCGGCCTGCACCTACCCCTCAAACTCTATACACCGAGCCTCTAACTCACCCCTCTTTCGAAACCTTCATAGCCGATTCAACGAAGAGAGAGAGAAAGAGAGAGAGAGAGAGAGAGAGAGAGAGAGAGAGAGAGAGAGAGAGAGAGAGAGAGAGAGAAAGAGAGAAGAGCCACTCGCGAAATTCTACGCCGATAAAAAATTTCGACACCAGGAAGCCACGACACTTGGGGTCCGATGTTTGATGTATCAGGACTCGACATTTTTACATGGAATCAGGCGATTGTACTGCTACTGCTTTTTTGATCATTTGCCCCCCATATAAAGTACCAAATATGTAATTTCTTGTGCAAGATTAGACGATTTTCTGGAATCGGGCTCAAATTGTTAGTGGAGCGATGATTTCCTCAGCCTCCGTAAAATATGTTTGCTTTTGGAAGACCATTGTCGCATAGCTGATAAGCCCAGTTAATTTTATTTTTAACAATTAAGTTTAATAATTTTATTACGATAAATATTGAGGACATCCAGCGCTATCAACGCTCCTTAATCGCACTCCAACTTTTGGCTGCAATCCGAGACGAATGCGAATCCATTATTATTCGGTAAGACGGGTTACCAGAAGAATACTGAGAACGCTGCTCATGATGGTAAAATGAGAAACCATTTTGTCCTCAGACAAGCCATTTACCTATACATTTGAAGCCGTTAATGTTGTAATACTGCCATGTACGGAGACTTCAATACGGTCATCAATAATTTTGGCCGTTTACAACCAAACAAAACCCGTTCTTAGTCAACACCTCTAAAATGGTTTGCACCTTCGATTTTTTAAGGCTCTGTTTTTAAAGCAATTTCCTTTCCAGACTGCAAACACCACATGAGCACAATATGTTTGGAGTCTACTATCTTATGAAATCTCACAATACAAAATCGAACATTTTGCCCGACATAATCAATTAAATCCGATCGAGGCTTTAAGCATTAGTATTTCGTAAATTTTGAGGTATACCTTTTTCATGATCTATGAATAAATAGGCTGCGAGACTTCAATCAACTACCGTTTATCTCTCATCTGTCTCTGACAGTAAAAGTTTCGATGTTCGGAAACCATCTTCATATTGTCTGTTTGTAAAATCAAGAGCCGTCGTAGCTGCTGGACGCGAAGTATATTTAAAAAAAAGCCAGCGCGAGCCCTGCCGCACTCTTATATACTCGCATATGACGGTTTTCGGACTTTTCTTTTTTTATATATTTATGGGTAAATCCAATGATTCGAAATCATCGTCATTAAACGAATAGGGGGACGAGTCCTCGATGCCATGTAGTAGTTTTCCTGAAGGGAAGTTTCGGCGTAGATGGGCTTGTTAGATTAGAACAGCTATATGATTTGTAAAACAGCCCTCTAGATGATGAAACTATAAGGTCCCGCCCAAAGACGACGTCGCAGACGAAGAGAAAGAGGCAGCCCCTTCTATCTACACGGCTCGGCAAGCACAAGCCTCGCCTTTGGGGCACCGAAGCACATCCCGAGCGTCACGCCAGCTGACAGTAAATTAATGTTCTTATTTACAGGCCCTGAAGCTCTGTTCTCCACCCTCTTACTACACGGATTTGTTATTGACTACTATAGAACTTGCTCCCCCCTCTTCCTCTATAACAGTTTTGCCATCCTTGGGCGACCTTTCTCTTATCGATCGCAAACACACACTCTACAACAAGTATCCTTTTTCTCTTTCGCTCTGTCTCTCGTCCAGCACGCGGACAGTGTTGATTAAGGTAACGTCGAAAAAGGGTCTCAGTAGCGCTTGCCATTGTTTTCGAGACTGAGATGTGAATGAGACAGCCTCGGCGGTCCTCCACGACCCTATCGAAACCAGATGTTCCAAGAGGCTGCTGCATCAGTCACATTGTCAAAGTCAATGAGGCAAATATAAACGAAGTTTCACTCTAAAATAAGGTTTTAACAAAGCTGGTAAATAGTAGCAATAAATGTATTACATCATTTGAAAAAACATAATTCGAGGAGAAAATTCGATTTGTTTTATTGTTTTATAAGTAGGTCACTAATAGAAAAGTATTGAGATTTCAATTCTTTCGCGACACGTCAACTGGGACGTATTAACCGTTTGAAAAATGCACACAAAATGATAAAAAAACGATAAAAACCAATTATTATTTTTTATCATAACCGCATTACTAAGGATTTATAATGTGACTGACAGTAATTCAAGTTCTAGTATGCTTAGTTTGCGGGTATCTCAAAACTTTTTTAGTGACCTACGTATTTCTCAATAACACATTGCCCTCGAGTCATTTAGTCAGAACCATTTATCCCTTATATTAGATGTATAACTTAATTTTTACTGTTTTTTTATAAAATTTATTTAATATTATAAAATATACAAAACAACATTAATCTTCGAAATATTGTCGACTATTTTCGATGACCTTTCTCCATCTATCAGGCAACATACGGATACCATCTCGAAAGAAATGAGGAGGTTTTGAGGCAATAAATTCATCGATGAACGGTAAAAACTAAGTTATACACCTAATATATTTAGGAGCCTTACACATTCTAAACAATTCATTTAATGGTATTTATCGGTGATGAACGAGAGTTATAGAGACAAAAGGTAACATTGGAAAGACTCAATTAAAGAAAGGGAAACCGAAGTATGCGTACATGTAGTGACACGAGAAGAAAAAAGAAAGGGAAGAATTTGCATGTATCACGTGTGAGGATAAATATAAAAAAGCAGGCAGGACGATGTGTGGGAACGTGCCAAGATCACGACGACGAGAACATGTGACAGGTCGACGGTTTTTCGTATATATAACGTATGAAGGAGAAATGAATGAATGAAATACACGCTTCCCTTTCTCAATCCCTACCCCGCATGTCCCCACATCCCTCTCCTTGGGGAAAGTCAGCTGGTTTGCTTTTTCCTCGTTACTTCTGTCTCTATATCCTATGTCATCTTGCTGACTCTTTCTCGGTAAATGTACATATAGACTATATAGACTATATATATATATATATATATATATATATATATATATATATATATATATATATATATATGCATACATAAATTGTGTGATAGAATACGATCCGTCGGTGGATGAAAAGATACGAGGAGAAAACCGATGGAAAGGGCAAGGAAACCGGAGCTCTCCAGCAAAATTGTTGCCTGGAGTTATAAGAATTCGCGTCGCCAGGATGTGGGTCTCACTTGATTCTCTTGGTATGTTCCCCCTTTCACACTCAACATTTTCTCTCTTTCTTCCTTGGGAAGCCTCAGCTTTAAACCCCTCCCGTTGATCAACCATCTCATTCCAACCTTCTCCAGCTTTGCTTTTCCCCTACCGACGGACTTGTCTCCCTCACTCTTTCGCCGAAGGGGTTCTTCGTCATCAGCATCGCCCTCTCGCATCCGTATTTTACGGTCCTTATTCCACCCCAGCTTCAGCAACACCAACGAGTGAACCTCTTCCTCTTATGCGCTCTCTTCTCTAACCCCATCTCTCTTTGCCCCTTTTCATAACCTATCTCGGTCTCCTTCATGCTTCCTCTTTCGCTCTTGTTCTCCCGGACCTTTCATTCAGACCTCTTTCGTCTTTTACCTCCTCCCCTTCCGTGTCCGATCGATTAAAACTACAAAGTGTTGGCCTCTCCATCCGTTGCTGGTACGCTCATTCGTGGTCTACCATATTGCCCTGTAATATCTATAAGTACCAGTGTATACGCACACCAGTATCCTTGCAGCTACACCTATTTACGTTCTTCTAAAGTTTATATATCTATATTTATCCATACATATATTTATCGTCTCCGGTGTCGGGTCTCAGAACCGGCACTGGGTTACCAACTCTTTTCCAACTCTCCATCTCTTTCTCTCTTTCTAGATTCTGCTTTTCCTTCTCATCCTCCAACTTTCCCCAGACCAGTAGTAGCTGCTATAGTAGGTGAGTGCAGACACCAACCCCTCGACGATGTCTCGTCCACCGCACCGTAGCAAGCTGGCACTTTTTTCTTTTCCTTTATCGGTGCTAGAGGAAAATCTCTCTCTTCCTCTTTCTGTCGTTCTTCCTCGTCGCCCCGTATTCATAGAAGCTTCACTCCACTTCCTGATAATCTCTGCGTGGAAATTTCCCGTCCCGCGGGAGCTCACCACCGCTTTTCTCACTTCTACTGCTTCTTCACCTTCACCCTCACCCTTACCGACGTTGAAACTCTGCTCCACGTGCTTCTTACACCAATGTCTAGCCCGCGCGGGACACTTTTCCTCTCATCAAGCCGACAGCCCGTCGCTGTCCAACCAACTACAAGTTTACCTACTTTCAACGCTTTACGGGACTTGGACTTATGTACTTCGAATGTGCGATTCCCCCCCACGTAAAATTTTGCTTGATAAATTGTGAGCATCCCCGATTCTTCCTCAGGGTAGATTAATTTTCTATTGTTGTAGGGATTAACTTTACATCTTGCGAAATCGAATGAATAAAAAGAAGCTGCCACTTTTATATACTTATAGAATAATCAGGGGAATCGGTAGAACTTTGCTTTGCCAATTGAGAAAAGTACAATATCTAAAATTATTCATAAACATTAAAAATATACTTGCAAAAAATGTATTTCTTATTTCTCGCTGCTCTAATCCAAGTATGTTTTTATAGTCTTCTCTGTACAGTAATACACGCATTCATTAGTCTTTTAACTGCCGTAACCACGGTTGCATGCCAAGTATAGAATCTTAAATAACTTCAAGAAAAATTCATTGCCTCAATCGCCGTACAACATTATATACACACTTGAATATACTTATCAGTACAATTCTAATTTTGTTACCCTCTTGCCACATTTTTTAGCATTTGTTTCGTTTGTAGGCTCTTTTTTATTCACATTCTGACAGTGTAGATGGAATACATATAAGGCAAAAGAGAAAGAGAGATGAAGCTAAGGGATAAAAGAGAGAAAAGGATGAAAGGAAAGAGAATGAGGCACGATTATATCCTGAGGGCCTCCAACATCGCTTCTGGGCCTACTGCTGCCGCGTCTTGGCCGTTTCAAGTCTGCGCTCTCTCGCTACGCGGATAATAACAGAGTCAGTCGCGCAGCCCAAGCGGTCTTTACGAGCCTTCTTCCCAGAAGTATAAACCCCGAGCTGTTCGAAGCTCTCTCGTGTCTTCTCCAACATCGCCATTGCATCCTTATTCCTTTTCCTTTTCACCTTTTCTCTGTCTTGCCAGTTCTCTGTTATTCCCTTTATCGTGTTTTCTTTTTCATTCTTTCCACGACCATTTCGGAGCTCTCTCGTTCTCTCTTATGAACATCATATGCGGTAGACCATGCCGCTGTTTCGCGGCTAATTAATGCGACGTCCTGAACAAAGTTGCTCGTTCTTTACAATCCGCCAATTCGTCCATTCGCACTGGCCAGACTTTGAACGTCTGTTATTCACACTTTTTTGATGCTCGATTCTGTAGAGATAATGAAGATATAGACAAAAACGGAGGAAAAATACCAAGTACCATTGAACACAAATCATTTCAAATCTAAACAATAAATTTTTGACGAGAAAATAATAATAATCAAAAAATCGTCGATGCTGAAATACGTTTTAGACATTTTTGTGGAAGATCCATAACATCATATAATTGCTAACAATTGTTGTGAAACCCCGCCGCAAGGTAGAATAGTATGACAGAGTTAATTCTAGTTTAAGAATAAACATTTGTTACATTTTAGCACAAAGTAGTATGCAAATGTTTCATATTCAAACGGATCTATTATGTATTATAGACCCATTGTAACATATTATGCACACGAGATAGCGATTATCGTAATTGGCAGCACAGCTTTGCGTGCAGAAGTATAGATCTAGCCGTAAAGAAATAAAGCAATCGTAAACATACCCATAAATTATCTGGCCACAAAGTATCAAAAGGCAATACATTGTGTTACAACTAATGTGCCGAAATTGTAAGAAACCTCAAAAACGTTATTAATAAGCGGTGCCCCTTTCGGGCATGAAAAGGGACAATCCTTAATTCATGTGTTACCGAAACGGCTGACACAGTGGTCAGAGAATAAAGGAACAAAATACAACCAAAATTATTGAAAAACTCTATGCAGGCATATTTTGAAGAGATCTGTTGATCAATTTTTAAGAATATCTGGCGTGAGCAGCCTGAATGGTGATTCTGAGATGGATTTTGCGTCCACACATAATTTGTTGCGAACACAATGGTTGGATTTGACCATGAAAGGTAGTTCCAGCGAAAAATGCATCTTTTGCTTTTCTCTTTCCGATTCTCTCACGGAATTGATCATCACACTCATACTCTCTTGTTGCATTCAGTCTATACGTTGTACTTCGAACAACAAAAAGAGTGAAAAAAATTTCGCGAACGTAAGCCCCTGTTATTATCCCTGACATTCATGGAAGTTCGATCTTTTTGTTGATCTTTTGGAATATTTAATTTTTTAGTCCCGGTCCACACCCTTTTCACATGAGACTTCATGACAACTCTCAATGAAAATTCGCATGAGTGAATTTGTGATTCAATATTACTGACGATTTGGTTACAAGAAAACAAATCCACTGGTAGCATGGCACTTTTGGATCGCTATCCGACGGCAACGTGCATACACGACATAGTCCCTCGTATCTATTCGTATCAATAAATCTGATTTCCGAAGATTACTTCGTTTTCAAAAACTGTTAATTAGCGATAAGTGTTTAAAACTAAAAATTGCAAAAAAAATCATCATTATTAGAGATTCAGAGCAATTGCATTTCGTTACTAATCGTCTCGCAACTTCTCATCAGTTAATCTGGATCTTGATCCAGAAATCCAAAACTCGAAAATTAATTCAAATTACGAAAAAGAATGCTTTCGACTGTAATTGTCCGACTTGCCAGTAGAAAACGGAAAATAAGAAACATCATCTAACGAAATTATTTCAAATGTAGAAAATCAAATCAAAAAATGATTTATTTCCAAATTTGTTCATCTAATCAATTATCTGTCTCGCGAATAATCCATTCAACACTTTAGTTGAGATGATACACAAAACGCATTCGTTCAGTGTATGTGTCGAAGGCAATAGTGGTGAGATAATCTGACTGTTGAAAAACGTATATGCATACATATATATATTGAAAGAGAACAAGACAGGGAGCTAAAGAGAGATAGATGTAGAGAGAGAGAGAGAGAGAGAGAGAGAGAGAGAGAGAGAGCGTTGGAATATCGGGGTCGTGATTTAATCGTCCCTGTGAATCGAGGGAAGCGTTTCGCGCCTTATCAACGAGACTCCTGGTGAGTAAAGAAGCGAAGGATCGGGGCTGAGGAGCGTAAGCACCACCTTCGGCTAACCTCGGAAACGCAGCAATATCTTGCGAGCCTCGGCGTGTGCGCGTGTTTCGAAAGCGGGTAATTTCACGCGCGCGGTAGCGGTTGCCGACTATTCAACGGTTCCCTTCGACTTCGAACATACAACTGTAGTATATTCTCTAATGAGCAAGGTGTTTTGAGTGGCCTGGTTATTCTTTAGTCAATTATTACTAAGTACCTAATGTACCTATTGAACGTGATATCAGCTGACGTAGCTGAGTTGATTTTGTCCGTTGGTTGTTGATGTAATGGACACATACACGTACACCTAGAAAGCTACCAGACAGAAGGGCTTGAGGAACCTTGGTTAAAGGGGAATTTTCTGAGGTCTAAGACCTTCAGGTTGAAGGTGAATGTGGCATGTGAGGGTGAGAATGAAGGGCAAGCCACCGTACCCGGGTGTTTCTCCGTCATATCGGCCATACGACAGATTCTCCAGGTCCTTCGAGAGCCAGAGCAACAGCCCTTTCGATCGGTACTGCTTGGTTGTGCGGGAGGAAGAGAAGGGCTGAAAGGGATCAGAAACTCTGAGAGATCCCTGAGAGAACTGCCATTGCCTTCTCATCTCTCTCTCTCTCTCTCTCTCTCTCTCTCTCTCTCTCTCTCTCTCTCTCTCTACCCCCCCCCCCCTCTCTCGCTTTACCCCCCCCCCCCTCTCTCTCTCTCTCTCTCTATCTGCTTTACTAATGTATCTCTACTCTTCTTCTTCTCTTCGTCCTTCGTGGTCAGGGATGACCCGTCAATACTTATCAGGCAAGGCCACCTCGCACGTTCCTACGTTGATTGTGTATAATATAACTAACGGTGTGGAACTGGCTATATAATATCCTTACGTTTTCGGACAATATTAAGCCAAGCGGCTTCCACATCGAAATTCTCGCGCGAACCCTCCCCTCTTTTGTCCTGTAAACGCGCCCTCCTGCCGGTAGCTCCGGAACATTAAACGTGCGTATATAGCCTCATAATATTGCAATCCACGGCCATAATTTACGTCGTTTTATAGTTCAAACTGCAACGTACCTATAGACGGACTGAGAGACAGAGACCCAGAGATTATACTCAGCCCAGCGGCTCTCAAGCCAATTTCGAAGAAATCTTTAAAATCCTTCGCGAGAGGTTCTCCCTCCCTTTTTCAACTTCTTGAATTTTTTTGTACCATACACGAAGATTGGTATTGGATCATTTCAAGCCTTTCGTATCTACAAAACTCCATTTTTTTCTACAAATCGTCTTTAAATCATCTTAATTAAGACTTTTTGGAGCACATCAAAAGTATTTCTGGTTTTAACCATGAAAAAGTTCTTTCAAAACACGTTCTTAAGTATATTCAACTCGATAAGATTTTACTGGTTGCTGTGCCATGTAAATTATTAAACATGGCACTAGAACTTGACCTCTAGAAAATAATCATGCGACCACCAAAACCAGTAAAGAAATTCTAAAATTTGTACTTCTTGAACTTAGCACAAAGAAGGGAAAGGGGGGAAATTTAGAATCCCAAATATTTCATTTAGCTGAAGGTACACATGCTACGTTTTTGTTCAATCGAAAATTCGTATAAATTCCTAAAATATACCAATAATATTTTTTCTCATTCTATATAGGTGATTTTCACCTCACACTAGCTCCACATAATTTTGGTTCACCGGTTGTACAACCTATAAAAGCGGAATCGCATAAGGGCACGATAGAGTACTGCTGCGGTTGTAACTATATAATATTACGAGCACAGATTATATATACACATATATAAATATATATAAGACATAACCAGTGGGAAGCGATGTGGTTCACTGCTGCTTCAACGGAGGATTGAGATATGCAGTTTTATAGAGAATAATCGGAATATGGGGACGTGCGAGATGAAGAGGGGAAAGGTTGTTTTATGAAGTTACTGCGAAGGACCTCGCGATGCTCGCTCCACCGTGGAAAGTGGATACTTATGTTTATATATATGTATATACAATACATATATAAAAAGATACTTCGAGAGCTCGGCATTCAGCAGCAAAACGGCGGCTACATTGACGTGTTCTTCAACGTCTCTGACGCGGTTGCTTTGCCGCGTTGAGCGGCAGGAGCTCGAGCGCGGTCGTTCACGAGACGAGTAAGCCATTACTAAAATTACTGATGATTCGAGGCTCGCAAATCATAATTCGCCGCTTTACCAGGAGACGTTAACGCTTCGCTATCGTGAGCAAGAGCTCTTTGCTGGTGAACTCCCCTCGCGAATTTTCTCTCTATTGTGCAGACATACCTACACACACATAAAGATTTATCCACATATATATTTATAGATACGTATGTCTGTATAATATTTTACGTAAAGATAAAACTGGGAAACGAATGGAACTTTTTACTTTTGTATCAAATTTCCAATAAAAAAACTAATATTATAATTAGACACTATTTATGTAATCAATGAACGCATATTTTAATTTTGTCAGAAACAAGATTTTTTTTTAAGAGAAACAAAACTCATTTTTCAATGTTTGTTGTCTGGAAACAAAAAATAATACCTATACGATTAATTAATCGATTAATCTACTTTTATTTTATAAAAGACGAAAAAAACTCATACGTTTGCCAGAAAAGATACGTTATAGGAGTTTGAAAGGAAGTGAAATATTGCTTCTGCAACTATAAAGCTGCGTATAATATATGTTATCTTTGTCTCCGGTCCGCCCTTCGTACTTATATAGTAATTTCGAGTTATTCATATTTATTTATAATGCACGTTGTATGCATATACTGAGACGAATGGGCGAACTAAAAGCGCGCTGTAAATTCTTTGAGGATTCTGCAAAGTCATCGACATTCGAAATTATCCTGCGTAGCTTAGGTATATAACACAACCCGCGACAAGCCATATGCCACATATATTCTGGAACTTCTCATCCTATTTTGCAAGAAATACTTTCTGCTCTCGTGCGGAAGGATAGACAGAGATGACGCATGTCGTAAAATTGTATACACCATTTTATTACACACAATACATGCGACATATCACACTCGTATAATCACTCATATACCATGTATTACTCTTACAACGTACTGAATTTCTGTGTTGCTGGATTGGTAAAAAAAACTCTTCTCTCTATTCTTTAGATTTTTTAAAATGAAAATTAAGTCACACTCAAAATTAAGATCGAAACAAATAATGTCTATTTTTTTTGTAACCTTTGTCTCTATATATCGTCAATATTTTTTGTCTGAAATGTCTCGAATACTTGTAAAGTAAATTCGTAAGGAGCATTTTTAGTCTATTTTTGCCAATAACATTTTTGGAAAAATTCTCGAAAAGGTATAATCAAATAGGTAATGAATGATGTAAGGTCCAGTCTAATATTTCAAATTTATCCAAAAATGAAGTTTTTCCACTTTGTATTTCAAGAAAATATTTCGGACCCTTGTACTGCGATTTGCGGAAAATTCATAAGAAAACGAAAAATATTATTGTTTTGAAGTTGTGCTGATATTGGGAGAAGTCTGCTTCGCCATTCTCTGCTTTTTGGTGCGGCGAATCCTTCTCTCCGCTAAATCATAATAAAACTAATAAGTTATTTTCTAATAAAGAGTCATAATGACTCCCGTAACCATATAATTTGTTAATTTATAATAAAAAATGAATACGCCCGAGGGGTTTATACATAAATTGTATCTGTTTGGAGGTTACGTTCGATGGTCGTTTCTGGTCAGGCTCTAAATGTTTTTAGGTACCATACTTGAGGCTTTCTCTGAGTGAGTATGAATAGACTCTAACTCATAGGATAAAGAGAAGGAAGGGAGAGAGAGGCAGAGAAAGAGATAGCGAGGGCTGGTGGAAACAGAGGAGAAGCAAAGTGCCTGACCTAATTTACATACATATAAAGCGCATTCGATGTGTTTTAGGGGTCGTAAATCGACGCAGCAATGCGAATCGTTAAACCCTTCCTTGCCGCAACACCCCCAACGAGAGATCGGACGATGTGTGTTTGCGTGCATGAGGCAGAGATGGCACTTCTTTGCCCACAATAACACATACACTACGATATTATATTACACCACCGTTTCGTATGTATAATACTGCAAAATCCATGCACCCGATACAAATGTATGGTACAGTATAAGTTTTCATAATTTAAATATATGACGACGATCAATACTATTTGAGTGCTGAAGTACCTTCAAAACTATGAGCCTGAGAGAATCTTGAAGAAATGATGATAGTCTCCCGGAGGAGAGAATTTAACCTAGCCAAAAACAACATAAATGCTGTAAAAAAAGCTGAGACAAGTACATTTATGCCCCCCAAATAATCATTCCAGTTAATCCCCCCTACCACCCAGCGCCAAAATACCGATCCCCACCAAAATTTACAAAAACCCGTCTAAGTCGTTCATGCAAAGATCTCCGCACAAAAATCCTAAAAACCAACTCATCATACAAAGTTTTATGGGTAACCGCTCTCATTATCTTATCAAATTAAGTCAAATTGTACAGAGGTGATAATTTCATTCTCGTAAATGTGTGAGTTCACAAAAAGTTGATAAATAAATAAAGATCTACTAAAGTATATATGATCAAGTACATGGGATTTAATTATGTTTATAAAATCTTCAATTATGTTCATATGCCATTTCTCTAATTAACGCTTTATTACAATGAATTATTATCCTATGACTTGGAACTACAAGGGCTTTAAAAAAAAATACAGAATTGCATTAGCCTGCGTGAGCTTGAACGCTGCCACACTCTCATTTGTAATATTTGTAGTATAGTTTTATTGGTAACCAATTGATAAAAGTTTACTATCGTACGTAGAGCGGATACGCACAGAGTACTTGTCCGGCCCGAAAATTTTTCGACTAGTCAGCGAAAAATATGCTTTTTTGTTCACGGTAAATTGTTCAACCACTCCGAACATTCGGATCTCCTGACGCAGATTTGAATCTTATCCGCCTTGGAATGCAATCAATTGATGACCGCTCTTACATGGCAGGCTTATTCCGTTTTGTAAAACCTGTTGTAGTAAAAACCGGTGTAAAAGTGCGTGTAAATGGTACCGAATTACTTATTTCGGGTGTACAGCACCGTTTAGACGCTCTGTAACTCCAGTTTTCCCCCGGGTGTTACAAAACCGGAATAAACGTGCCGTGTAATAACGTGAGATATGCTCCACACGAGCATCGATTCATCGATAACAATTGGTTAAAGGAAAGGAGGATAATTTGGGATACAAAACAATCCGCATATTGTGATTCCAAATTAGCTGTGTTTACTTTACTAGTTAATGCCAAAATGTATGGTAGATTAATGTTGACTTATGTGACAAATTTTATGAAAAATTTTCGGGCCGGACAAGTACTCTGTGCGTATCCGCTCTACGTACGATAGTAAACTTTTATCAATTGGTTACCAATAAAACTATACTACAAATATTACAAATGAGAGTGTGGCAGCGTTCAAGCTCACGCAGGCTAATGCAATTCTGTATTTTTTTTTAAAGCCCTTGTAGTTCCAAGTCATAGGATAATAATTCATTGTAATAAAGCGTTAATTAGAGAAATGGCATATGAACATAATTGAAGATTTTATAAACATAATTAAATCCCATGTACTTGATCATATATACTTTAGTAGATCTTTATTTATTTATCAACTTTTTGTGAACTCACACATTTACGAGAATGAAATTATCACCTCTGTACAATTTGACTTAATTTGATAAGATAATGAGAGCGGTTACCCATAAAACTTTGTATGATGAGTTGGTTTTTAGGATTTTTGTGCGGAGATCTTTGCATGAACGACTTAGACGGGTTTTTGTAAATTTTGGTGGGGATCGGTATTTTGGCGCTGGGTGGTAGGGGGGATTAACTGGAATGATTATTTGGGGGGCATAAATGTACTTGTCTCAGCTTTTTTTACAGCATTTATGCTGTTTTTGGCTAGGATTTGTCGACTTTTTGTAAGGAATTCATAGCTTGTTAATTAAACATGTCAATATTGTATACGTACTCGGGTATGAAATTTATAGCCTGCCAATTAAACATGTCTATATTATGTATGTATCTGAGTGATGCAAAAGAATTGACATTTTTTTCGGCATTACAGCAAAATATGGTAACATGTTATCAAAAAGTGATTCTCTCAAGAATTGAATCCTGAATCAAAATTTTAGAGGTCGCTCAATCGATTTTTTAATGATTTCGGCTAAAAATGGATACATGATCGAATTTCGAGCTGGTGTATATTCGGACTAAAAATGAAATGTGAAATATTGATCTAAGAAGTGTTCAAGTGAATTCAATCTTCGTAATTAACCGTCAATACTTATAAAATTATTAGATTACTTAACGGGGTCATCCCATGTGACAGCTATTTTTTTTCGCTTTTTTGGGATTTTTTTTTGATGAACCATTAAAACACAATATCTTTAAATTTTTACGACACATTTATTAAAATTTTTACAGTTCCTCAGAATTTTATCAAACAAAAATAACGAGTTGAATCGACTTTACACCGTTCGGAAGACACTCATGTGTTGGTTGACGGCTGCCATGATTCCAGAGGTTTTGCTCATCTGAAATCAAAAAATCAAACGGCATTTTAATTTGTAGACCTGAGACTATCGCTGGAACTAGAGTAAAGTAAAAATATCGAAAATTGAATTTTTGACACGGTTTTAAAAGTCGAAAAAAACGACGAAACTTGGAACTTAACATTTAAAACCGTGCCAAAAATTTAATTTTCGATATTTTTACTTTATTCTAGTTCCAGCGATAGCCTCAGGTCTACAAATTAAAATGCCGTTTGATTTTTTGATTTTAGATGAGCAAAACCTCCAGAATCATGGCAGCCGTCAACCAACACATGAGTGTCTTCTAAACGGTGTAAAGTTGATTCAGCTTGTTATTTTTGTTTGATAAAATTATGAGGACTGTAAAAACGTTAATAAATGTGTGGTAAAAATTCAAAGATAGTGTGTTTTAATGGTTCGTCAAAAAAAAATTCCCAAAAAAGCAAAAAAAATAGCTGTCACATGGGATGACCCCGTTAAAACGTACAGTAGTTCTGAGAAGATACGACGCATAAAAGAACAACGAACAAGTAAAAACTTGACTTTTTTTTTATTTTGTAAAAAAAAATTTCAAAAAATATTGCACCGAATCATGCGTGCCAGCAGATCAACGGATCGGAAAATATTCCATAAAAAATGATGCCGAAGAAATACTCCAATAGCATCAGAATGCACCGAAAGTTTTTAAATATAAGTAATCACAACGAAACGAGATTTTGAAACAAAAAAATATACGTACAAAATTTCGAGAGCTAAAGTTTGATTGGAAAAAATAATTTTGGCCGAAGTACTACGCGAGTTTTTTTTAATAATATTTATTGATTACGAATTATATCTCATGAGCAATAGATAAAAAAAAAATTGGTGAAGTACTTATGAAATTTTTTTTTCTCAAATCAAATATCTTTTCGCTCAAAATTATTTCGCATCGCCTGATTCCGTTTTGT
Organism: Rhimphoctona megacephalus; assembly: GCA_963989365.1. Taxonomy (NCBI): domain Eukaryota; kingdom Metazoa; phylum Arthropoda; class Insecta; order Hymenoptera; family Ichneumonidae; genus Rhimphoctona; species Rhimphoctona megacephalus. Next base: position 17,625,098 of record OZ022417.1, read on the forward strand.
GTTGCAAGTGCAAAGTGCACTCTAGGGTGGTTTAAAACCACATATAATTCAAACCTAGGGTGATATCATACACCATTCTCTCAGTTATATAAAAAATGAAGAGAATGGTTTCCTAATAAACTTTATTGTTGCATGCAAGAGACATTTTATGGTAAAAGAGAAGGGCACTGTTTTCGACTCCGTTCTAGAATTTACGTTCGGAAAAATGAATTGTTGGGGCTAAAGTTAATAAAAAAAATTGTTTATTAAGGTACTGTTCAAAAGTTTATTTATTAAATTACACTTTATTTTTGCACTATCACTCTTCTATCTATATATATAAAAGTTACTTTAACCAAAACTGAAACTGACCACGATCTTTATAACCTCACAACTGTTCAAAGATATCAAATATTCACCGAATACGAGTTCATCATACACCATTCTCTTAGTTATAAAAAAAAAACAAAGAGAATGGTTTCTAAATAAACTTTATTATTGCATTCATGGAACATTTTATGGTAAAAGAGAAGAGGCACCGTTTTCGACTCCGTTCTAGAGTTTACGTTCGGAAAAATGGATTGTTGGGGCTAGGGTTAATAAAAAAAATTATTTATTTAGACACTGTTCAAAAGTTTATTTATTGATTTAAACTTTATTTTTACACTATCACTCTTCTACCGATAATATAATAAAAGTAACTTTAATGAAAAGTTGAAACTGACCGCGATCTTTATAACCTTACAACAAAGATATTAAATGTTCACCGAATAGGCATTTAAAGTCCTGATCTCGAATATGTCTAACCAAAAATAAAATTATCTGCTTTCACACCCGCGATTTTTATAATCTTACTTTTTAACCCCACAACTATCACTAGTATAACCGCGATCTTTATAAAATCATTTAATCTTATGACTATCCGCGATCTTTATAACCTCATTTTTCTCACGACTATCACCATTAATCCGCGGCCGCGATCTTTATAACCTTTTTCATTTCAACAGCTGTCACTGTTATTATTAAAAAAGATATGAAACGGTCGGCGGTCACATCGACGAACACACTGTTACATATCACCAGAATATTTCTAGTTACAACTAGTGTCACTAGACAGCGACCGCGAAACGTCAGAAAATGTGTGCGAAAAACGCCACCCATTTTTCATGGCACGGAAAAATAAAATATTAATATTTACAATATGCGATGGGCTACAGAGTTCTAAATAGTCACGATCGAAAGAAAAAAAAAATAAAAAATACGTGAACCAGCAACATCTTTCAAAACGCTATAATTAATCAATTATCGCCGAAACAATTTTCGGAGATTTTAAAAAACCATTCGATCCAACTCTGCTTGCTGTAAAGAGTCTAGTAGCGAAACACGTCTTTGTTTTTATAGTATTTTAAATGTACTTGTCTCGAGTCGCTACCGCGACTCTAGATGTTTTTTTTTTTTTTATTTCACTCTTAATTTGCAAAGTACTGTGTATTTTTAAAATTCTACAGACATTCGAGCGCGCAAGGAATTAATGTGAGAGTTTTTAACTGCCTGGTTCAGTAGACGAACTATCTTTCTTCGTGGTATTTTTATTCAGCTCACACTGAAATCTGACCAGCGGCTCGCATGACGTTGGAACATTTTTCGACCTGTACACCCAACTTTTCACATCCGAACATTCACCCTAGTCTTGCCTCTTTCCTCTTCTGTTGCAATCGTTCATCTGGATTCTCCAGTATGCTTTCGAGGAGACACAGGGCTTGGAATCCCTCGTTCTTTTGCGGTTCAAGAGCACAAGGGGATAAGTCTGATAACGTGGAAAGAAGGAAGGAATGAAAAACGCAATGTAGAAAAATAAATTCTGTACAATTCGTAAAATTTACGATTTGAGATCGTATACCAAGAGCGTGAAAATGGTGCCGAGTACAACGCTTTTTTCGTTGATTAGTTGCCACAGTGCAGAATTTTTATAATGGATGTTGGAATTTACAAAACCAGATAACTCGTCACATTCGAATAATCTATGAGGGAAAAAGACTGCATTCTTTAAATTGACTCACTGAATTTCGAGTCAACCGGTTGAAAATGGGATGGAATCTACTGTCAGCGAAATACTACTGCGTGTCGTCATTGAACCGCAGAAAGTCGTAATCCCCTAAATACATTACAGCCCAGGTGATGACGCTCGTATGAAGCTATATATATTTCCCAAACGGGGAGATCACGGGAAAACTAGTCATCACATGGTGCAAGCACGTACTAAAACCGTCCTGCACCAGAAGCGTAGAAGTAGCGTTAGCGATGTGGATGAACAACAGAAACAACAGAACAAAGATGTTTCACAGGTCGCGTTTTTGGCGCGTTTGATTCCACGAATAGTTGTATTGTGGCTCTCGTTGCGGTATAGAAATGGAGGAAGGGAGAATTGTCGTTCATTTCGAATATCGGAGGATGAAGTTTATGTGGGCCATCATACGAGAAACCAGGAAAATGTGATTCGAGACCTTGCAGGATTGTCATTGGAGTCATCGCTGGTGAAGCTTTGCGGGAGTCCAGTCATTGTTTCACTACAATGAGAGATCATACCGTTCCCGTATAAGCTAGAAATTTTGAGAGTCGGTTGGTGAAACATGGTCGATTGTGTTCTGGCCAATCCATCATGGATCATGTTGCAAGTTACTCGCTTATTCTGTATTTGCATTTTTGAGTAGAAAGTTTAACCACTATTTCCATCAGCACATGGACAAGTTGTATTTCAACATGCAGTAATGGAACATTGTATTGTGTGGAGAATTTACAAGGCATTTTATCCATTGCTTAGCAAGCCGTGAAGGATCTATGCATGTGTACGATCGCACACACGTTACACGAGAGCCATTTTTTTTCTGATTACAGGCAATTAATTTTACGAGGCCGCAGTAAAGCAGGGCGGACAGGTGTTCCTTTGCGGAAAGCAAGGGCCATGGAGAGAAAGAGAGGGAGAGAAAAAGGGAGGGAGCCGCGGAACATTCGGTATACAGTGTTGAACCTCTCTCCTGAATAGCGATACAGTGCTGTAGAAACCAGCGATGAAGAGAGGAGAGTGAAAGAGGGAGGGAGCTCGAGAAAGAGAGAGAGGATAAGAGGCGTAGAGGGAACGGTGAAACTCTGTACAAGGCGCCAAGGGATGAAACTAGCAGAGTTGGTATTTGTAGCATTTGCAGTGTTGGCGGCGTCGGTGGTGGTGGTGCCGATAAAGTTAAAGCCACTAGCAAACGATGTAGGGGCCGCGTAATGACAACGCAGCGCATCGTAAACGCGTTTATGTCCAGAGTTGCATTATAGTAATATCTGCCAGCACCCTGTGTACGCTGGTTGTTCAGTGCCTCTTCATGAATACATGTTGCCGCGTGTCTTTTCTGGTGGTAGTGCGATCGTGTTGGCAATACGATCGTGCAAGGCACCCTGACGTAGAGTCCCTTTCACGAGCAGAATGCACCAAAAGTTTTGCGTTCGGATGTCGTTCACTCGGACTTTTAGTAATACGAATGACCTTTGGTTATTGCAATGGTGCGAAAGTATAGCCATGTGAGGGTGGCAACGCACATGAAAGCACAGGATACCCTAACGCATTTGAATCCAATTATCTGGATGAAAATGTGATAGAAACGCCGTGGGGCTAATTATGCTTCGATGGAATGCTGATTCGAGAATAATCCGGCTTGACATCAGCATGGCTAAAAAAATGCTTACAAATGAAGATTATCCAGATTTTATCTTCCACTGAAGCAATCCTAATATAAATTCTATCTTTCCATCCTAGTGCACATTGCAGAAAATGGACGTGTTTAATTGCACATTGTCGAATATGAGCTCTCGATATCCTTGTCATCCGCGTAACTCAGCCGTACTTAGAGATTAAAAGAGTATCATATGCAAATATATACGAGTCTCGCACGCATATTATGCGAAATGACGAGGTGGCCAGGTTCAATGTGTAGAAAGGGCCAAATCGCGGTACGATCCTACCAAAATCAGCGACCACGGAGAAACAGGACAAGAGAGACAGAGATGAAAGTATACATATATAATGCGAAGGGCAAGTAAGGGGGGAGTACTTGCACGACGAGATGGCAGAGTTGTAAAGTCCTGCGCGTGACATCGGGTTATGTTATGCCCTGCTACAGCCACGTTTGTGTGCTTGGCTATGTGATCCAGCATGGATCTATTCAAGCTATACCAACGCACCATCACGCCCCCCCAGAACTAAAACCCGCTACCGGTCGACTGTACTGCTTGGTTTCTCTGTATATCTAAATACCACTATGCACGTTTCGGTGGCATACGGTATTGCTCATACACCGCGTTTATGGGACATAACCGGCCGGTCGCCAGCACAGATTATTTTGGCTTGATCAATTTGATAACTCTCCCCGCACGGAGAGTTATAGTCCTCGAGGCCCCCCCCCCCCCTCCTTTCCTGATTATGCAAGCGCGGAATTCATCTTGAGCAACCAACGATATCGAACGAGTCTGTTTCAAAAATTGCTTATATATCCATTGTTTCTTCAGTTCTATTCTGACTGTAGCATTGCAGAAATGATACTCTTGATTATTATTCACCAAATGAGCTGAGAAGAAACTAGAATGTTATAGACTCGTTCGTAACATGATGAAAAACCACCGTTTTCCATGACCAACGTCTTATCATATTATATCAATATTGTTTGACGTCAATGGTTTGAAAACAATGAAAACTACTACAATGGCTTACATGGTAGTTAACGGGACAGACCTAGTTAGAATTTTCGAAAAATCGATTTTTTTTTTATTTCATTTTCAAAAAGTAGAATCTCTTACGAACATTTTCCGCCCAGGTAAATGTAAATCGGACCATTATTCGCCGAAATACAAGACTTTGTAGCACGTCGTGTCTGAGCCATAGGTAAGCAGGTAGCGGACTTCAAGTGCGTTTTTCTCGAAACCATGTTTTTGAAGTCGGTGATCACTGTAGCTCGAGAACGGCTTTACCGATCGGGTTGAAATTTATATCACTTCTTCTATACATGGTAGTCCTCCATATGAACGAAGGATTTTTTTTTTGGATAATTATTTTTATTTTTAATAGCAAAAAATGGAACTGATATTTTGGTCAAAAAAACACTTTTGACTTTTAACGGCCGCCATTTTGTGAAAAATGGAAATTTTTCAAAACCCTTCGTTCAACTGGAGCATTATATCATTAACTAAAAATCCCCTCCGTTTTTTTTGTTTCAGATGAGCCGTTGCAGCGTGAGCTTGATCACCGCAAACCGTGTTTTTTTTGCAGCGTCCTCGGCAATTGACGGTCACCAGCTTATTTCGATATGTATTGCGTTGAAAAAATTGCAACATATACATTACATATGTATCTTTTAAACGGAAGAACTTTTGTTGTGAATTATTTTATCGTTTGACCAAAAAAAAATCGGAAAAAAGGCCTTTTTTTTGACGTTCCAACTAGGTCTGTCCCGTTAAAGAATCTCGAAAACTAATTATAGAAGCTTAGTCATTTAACTCAGTGTATAAATGTTCACGTTGTCAAAGCATAGAATGAAAACACTTAACCTGCAAACGATACGTTTGTACTTTTTGTTTATAATATTAGCCCCTATGAGGAATGTGTAGATGTTTCATTTATTGTTTTGTTCTATTTGTCATATTTGCTAAAATATACACAGACATAACAGTCAATATGTATGAGGACAGTCGAGTACTTGAAAATCAAATAATTTCCATTGGAAATATCCTTTCCATTGTCCACATACTTTGATCGTTATTTGGTCCACAAAGAAGACTCCAGATTTACCGATATTGCTAATAGAGACGGGAAATTAGTATGCATGAGGGGTAACAGTAATTCTGAGAACCGTTATTGGATCGGCAGCCTTAAAAAAGAAATACTTGATGAGTTTGATATCAATAAAAGTCATTTTCTATTGATGCCAATAATACACACAATAATTGAGACCTGCAGGTCTCAATACTATGAAAATATTACCAACGCTTAATAAACGACCGATGCCTGGCACAATATTGGATAATCAACCATTGGCGCTCAACATTGGGGCAACGCTGACTTTTCAACGATAATCAAACGTTGGTGCCCAACTTTTGTCCCGTTCTTTGGGCTAACGCTGGCTTTTAAATGGCTCTCAACGTTGGACCATACGTTGGATTGACAGAAGCCAACGTTGGCTCAACTCTGACCCTCATAATAAAACCCAAGTTTTCACTTCGGTTTTCGGTCAACCATCACCTGGTGGCGAAAATAATGATTGGCCAATTGTCAATACCGTTAGGGTGATGCTGTGCCAATACTGAGCAGATTGTAATTTTTTTCTAGGATTGCATTGAAAACAATATGCCGCAAAATTGTAGTATCAAATTTATTAACGATGAAGATATTGAAATGCATGAACGTATACTTCGTATTGCTTAGAGTTTCATTCTCGAAAAGAGATTAATCCACAGCTATGGTCATCGTGACTTCAGGTCCATTTTTATTCTGTAACTTCCGATCGCGGTGACATCAATAGAGCACTAAAATATTGTCACTATAAATGCGTTTGGAAATCATAAAATTGATGTGCCCAACTTGAACTACAACACCGTGTGTATAATGGCTCAAATTTATAGTTGATAAATTTTTCTTCCGGACTTTTGGATATTCGATGACATTTCATCGTTTACGATCGGAGCAAAAACTACAAAGTGGTAAATATATAGGTCGGCTCGTTGGGAATTCGAAACAGTGCTATTCGTCGAAATATCCGAAATTTTCATCACGTTTACTCATGAATATATATCCATTGTTTCTTCAGTTCTATTCTGACTGTAGCATTCACTGACTGTAGCATACGTGAAGTAATTCACGCGTGTGCTAGAAATTTTTCCATTGAAGTATGGCGAGTCGTCGTCGCGACGGGCTGCCGATACACATTAAAAGGATTTCATTGCGTTCGATACGTAGAGTCAGTAAAAAGTACGATACAAGGGTGTAGCCGACAGTAAAAAATGTAACTGGTAATTTAGTTAGCCGTTTCGTACTGGACATGGTTCGATGCTCTTGTACACATACCTCTGTGGTGTTTCGTATGGGGGTCAACGTAGCATGGTAGACGATGACGCCACGGCTTTAAGGGTGTTGGTGGACAGTAATAGGGCGTATCTCGTAGCAGTCCAGGCTGACGGTTTTTTATGGGTTTGCGATCCGAGGATTCATCATTCGATATATTACAGGCTATAGAGAAAAAGAATGAGAGCGAGAGAGAGAGAGAGAGAGAGAGGGAGAGAGGGAGAGAGAGAGGGAGACAGTGGGTGTAGTAGGGACAAGAGGAGAACGGCGGCGTTAGCTACGGTCAGAGCCGACCTCCGATGTCACCGCGTTAACTTAATGACCTGCTGCTTCGAGGTGAAATTTCCGATTTTTCTTCACCCCAAAATATTTCGTGCGATCCTTGAAATTGATGAATAATCTCTCTAAATTTAATCGGAAATCACTTAAACAACCGGATGCTCGTTTAGACCTCGAATTCCCTCAAATAATATCAGGATGACCGAATTCCTTGTGAGTGTACAAATTCCAAATTGAGCCTTACAGCGGATTCTTAATCAGTACAGAGAAACAGAGAGAAATCGAGCCAACGGTTGTTCTTCGCACACGATCGATGTACGATTCACAACGATAAAGCACACGTTAAGTGTGCCAAAAAAACAGCTTCGTTTTTACAAAAGATCGTAGAAGAGAAATAAAAATGGCGGCGGGGTTGAGTTTAGAGAGTGAATAGGGGGAGGGGACACGAGGGCTGGTGTTTGTTCACTTGTGAATCGGCTCTAATGGCAAAAGTATGTGAAATGATTGTGAATGGAGATTACATACGGGAAAAACAAGAGGCGTTCGCTCAGAGTTCTCATCCGGCTGGGCGTTGAGAGTCTGCGGCACGAGCGTACGAACGCTGATGCCGCGGGCCCACGCGCATCAAGCATCCAGCATTCAGCAAAGCACGCTTTGTACACGTTGAGTATAGAATCGGTAGGTCATGTACATATATATATATGAACGTATGTGTATGTACAAATACGTGTATATATATATATATATATATAATATATATATATTCGAATATATATATAGAAAGAAAAGTATAGAATAGTAACACGAGAACAAGCGGGAGCAGCTAGAGCACGTAGATTTTTTACGTATAACGAGAGTGCAGGGAGAGGATATGGGTTCGAGGTGCGGTAAGAGGGTAAAAAGGTACGAAGGGGGGGAAGAGTTTTCTGACCGATGCAGAGAGGTGCAACACGAGGAAAATCAAGGGTGGGGGGAAGGTGAGGTTTAGAGGACGGACCGAATTCTGCTAGTATAGCTGGTTGGAGAGGAAAAAAAGAGGAGAGCGAGAGAGACGGTTATTCAGAGGGAGTGAATGGTGGCGTTGGGTGGACCACCCTTTACCGTCGATTTTTCGGCAGTTTTTTTTCGCTCTTTGCTTTTTTTGTTACTTTTTCCAACGAGCGAGCGCAAGCCCTCTCCGCTCACTCACGTGGATAAACGAACACGAGAGGAGGGAGGAACATCAATAATCTACAATCAAACTGCAGATAAAGCTACAATCGCCCTTTTGTGAAGGGGTTTCAATAAGAATCGAAGCTAGGGGGTCGACGAACTTCCCTACCAGGCTCGGTTCCTCTGATGCACTCTCTACGCCACCATGCACTCTCCGCTTTGCATTTCGTATATTTTTTATACATATACCCCCTCTTCCCGCTCTAGTATATGCTTTTCGATGCTTTCCCTTCGCACGAACGGATTTTGTCGGAATTTCTGTGCGGTTAACGCTCTCGAGGTAACCCCACCAGTTACTCGCTACAAATGTTGAGTGCACCCTTGTGTTCTCCTTTATCTTTGCTCTTGTTTTCTCCGATCCTGTTCGTATCGAGTGAGTTTATATTGGCCATCGACATGCCTAGAGATGAAAGGTCTTCTCGCGTTTGAAACAGTTTTATTTGGTATTGGTTTAACCCTAAGCTAATCGGTAATCTTGTTGATGTTTCATTCAAAGATGTGTTTTGAGATTAAATAAAAGAAAAAAATCTTGATGTAATGTCATAGTTTTTCAAACGAGGCCGATTATTAAATTCGTAAATTTCTTTTTCTCTACCTTCAAGTTTCCTAAAATGATTTTTTTTTTTAAGTTGTAGCAATATTTGAGCAATTTTTCAGTTATAGCAATAGGTTATGAGTAAGAAAAGAGTGCAATAAAGATCGAACAAATTCGTTTTTTCACATTACAATCAATTCACAAGGTAAAACGTTCAGAGAGGGAATAAGAAAAAATATAATACGCTGGAAATTTCGAGGCTGGCTTGAATTAAAATTTATTCAGCATAAGAAGGGTAGTATTTACCTATTCGATTCAAACCCTGGCGAATAATCTTGAAAGTTTAACGGTTTTCACCCTCTCGCGCCTCTGATCAACCCCTTTCGCTTTTCCGCAGCCTCTTCTTGGCGGGTTCACTCGCAAATAATGTATAGAAACTGCGGGGCTCATCTACATAAGTAATACGACGTTAGCGAAAACGCCAAAGGAGGAACAGTTCACTCGGATACTGTGTTCTTTAGAGAAGTCAGATAAGACGAGGATAAAGCAGTGAACGGAGAGGAAAAGAGGAAACCTTGATGTTGTGTAAAAGGTGCCAGGCTCTAGCGTCTCTGCAAAAGGATCTTTTGCCATTAATTGTATCGAGATGAGATAAAAAGAGCGAGATAAATAGAGAACGGGGAAACATGGCTTGGAATTGGTGTGGAAAACAACATCGAGATCTCGAAAAATAAATTCAATTCACAAAGCTTTCGATCTTTATTCTTTTCTCTTTTATTATCGGATATTAAGTCATTAGTTTGATTTTAAAGTGACTCATTATACATTCAAGAATCAATACTTGACCCTCAAAGTGCATGCATGCTTCAAAAGGTCCGAACGGTTAAAAAAGCACATGGCATTTCTTGCCGGTATAAAGTGCAACGATATATGTGCGGGGTAAAAAAAAGTTCAGTACCCCTAATACAAATTCCCCTCCAAAGAAAAACTTGGATACATAAACCAGTCCAGTGAAATCAGTGATACGCAACGCCGGAGTAAATATAGAGTGTAGTCTGACGGTTAACCATTTTTCAAACAAAAAATAAGTTTGAATGAATGTTATTTGAATTCGCATTGGTTTTTTTTCTAGCTTTCAAATCTTCAAAGTGTTCTGTTACATTGGAAGTCGAGTGACGTAAAATTGAAGGCTAAAAATATCGTAACTCGGTTTACGAAACCGCACGGAGAGAAATGTTTGTGTCAGGGCAGCGTGTGCCACGCTACTGCAGCAAATTTTGTATGTTAATATAATGACGACAAATTTATTGGCTGCTGTAACAAAATTTCTATGTTGAAGCGTGATTTGTTACAGCAGCAAAGAACTTTTGATCTCGCAGCAATCACGTAAGTGTCCCTCTAATAATAACGATATGTTACGACAGCATACCACATGCTACAGATATCGATGACTAAATGCAAAGGGTACTCATAAGCAAATAATCTTTGCTACTCAAAATTATTTTTCTATATTATCCAAAACATAATTATGTGAGTAAAATTGATTTATTAATCATGTAAACGACATTAAAAAAATTATTTCACTTGGAAATTATCCAGTTTCATCTAATAAAATTTCCTACCTGAACCGAGATTCGAATCTAAGACCCATACTTTCTACTGCGGAACTACTCACGCACCCTAACCACGACGCTGCCGACCACTTTTGAAATATTAATGTTCGTTCTGCCAACTTATATCAATCGTTGCTGAAGACGTACTTGCTAGTTGAAGATGTCAAAATATAACAATTGTTAGTCCTCAAAGTTTATATTCATATATATTTTTATATTTATATATATTGTAATGGAACGCTTTCGCCGTACACGCTAAACGTCGCTACGCGTAGGTCCGAGCTTCCTAAATAATTTTAAATAATTTTGGAGCAGGTATGAAAGAAACGTGAGAAACGCAGATTTTATGTTTAAAATAATGACAAAATTAATTTATTCAATAAAACAATGTAAACTTTTCCGATTTTTGTGCAATAAATGATCGCTTGTTTTATTTCGCGTTCGTGTGATTTATTTCGCATTTATTTATCTGATAATCCGGATCAGACGGAAAGAACCAGCAATAAAAAAAAACAACTCTTTTTATTTGTTTGTAACTAATCAAACGACGATATTTGTCTCAAATCGCTTTTTGCGTCAGAATAATCATTTGAATGGAAAAAACAACAGTAATAATTGTTCGATAATAAAAACGATGTCTTCGATTAATTAACAATAATAATCAAAATAATCGATGAATCTTTGTCTACGGAATAATAATAATAATAATAATTCAAATAATATTTGAATTATTTGATAATAATTAATAGGGCTTTATGTTGCCATAAAATTCACTCTTATTGTGTGGTGAATAAACAAAATGATTCAAAATTTCAATAATCCAAAAGTGGATTGACTCGATATAATAATAATAATAATAATTTTAATTTTTTAATTAATTCTATATAATGGATAATCTTACCGCGACTTTTTGGATTATCGAATTCAGGATTATTGATGATTTTAATAATAGACGAGGATTGCTGACTATAATAAGTGACGCAGACGGATTATTTTAATCAAAAACAATTTTGAATTTACAAATTCAAAATATAAAGTTAATTAGCAAAATTTAAACAAAAGAGAGCAAGCAGGCTTCCCGTTTCCAGCAGGCATAAATTAGAAAGGTTATAATAATTAAAGGAAGTGTAGTATGTAAGCCATGGGCTCCGTACGTCAGCGAACGACGCCGATACCCTACACACCACAGGTAAGGATGCGGACCCCGATCTATGGGATGTGAACGTCGCCGAACACCTCCGATACCCCGAGCACCCACAGGAAAAAGGAAAAATGAAAAAAATTAAAGAATGACCTTGGACTATGGGAGTTGAACGTCGCCGAACCGCTGCGATACTCCAAGCATCAAGGAATAATAGGAAAAACTAAAGGAATGAGGAATTGACTTTGGACTATGGGAGTTGAACGTCGCCGAACCGCTCCGATACTCCAAGTGTCAAATAATGATAAGGAGGATAGGTTATACCTACACTGCTGGAACTGGGAAGGATCTCTGCTGCTGAGAGCTTGTTGTTTCTCCGAGGTCTGTTTCCAGAATGAGCAAAATGCGTCCACACTACTGCTGTGCACGGCTTTTTGTACCCAGCAAGTCCTTTGTTCTCGCGCTGGAGTTCCGATTCGCTCGCGGGTAGTCTCGAACCCGTTCTGCGCACGCTTATTTACAATAATTTTATGATTCGCTCTTCATTTCCCCCACTCTCGCATTTTCATACTTGGATTTGTTCGACGCTACCCCCACTTTGCGCGTCGCCTGCGCGAGAATTAATAATTTTCGTAATTTACAATTTTTAATAATAATTTTATCGTATTTCATTATTTTCTATTTGTATTTAAACATTTCGTGAAGATTTTTGTGTAATTAAAGTGTTTTTAATTAATTATGAAACAATAAAAAACACACGCTCTCATTCATTCTTTCCCCTGTCGCATGCGCCATGCGCATGTGCAGAAACATTCGTTCTTTTCACTCTTAATTTACCGGTAATTTTCTCGTAATTTTACCGCATGCATTTTCCTTTCGATTTGTCGTAATTTTCTCCACATTTTACGCGTTTTTCTAAATTATAATAAAGTCTTTTTAGTAATTAATTATTGCGACGTATTAAAAGTCACGTACGCATTTTTTAGTTCCTGTTTTTCACGATAGGTGGCGGCCAGACACTTTCGTAAGTGTAGCTTCGTCATTAGCATAGTGTTCAAGATGACCGCTGACGAAAACAGTAAACACAAACGCACGCGAAACATTTTCACGTGGCTTCATCAATTTTGGCCAAAAATATTGGAAATCAGACGAAAATGGAACGCAACATTGGAATAAAAGTTTATAAGGACATCGCGTAAATGTTTTCGTCACAATATATATTTGTAAACAACAAAGTGTAAATTAAAATTTTTTGTAATTATTGTTTTATTTGTAATATTTATATAATTAATTTTTTAACAAATTAATTACACAAAAATTACAAAAAAAACATTGATAAAATACGATTTCAATTCATTTTACCTTCGAAACGTTTTTACTGAATTTTAACTTAAATAATAACAAAAAATTTTGATTTCAACATTTTTTTTCTAATGTTTTTTTTGTTGTATTTTTTGTGTAATTATTTTTTTAGTAAATTAATTACACAAAAATTATTAACCAACATTAAGAACAAAAAAATTTAATTTGAAAAAAAATGTTTAGGGTAAATTGCTTTTATTGTTGTTCGTGGTCTTTTTCCTTTGTATTGGAAGTACCTATGTAATGTTTACATTTTTTACGGAAAGCACACGGATATCGAAATATACATGCATGTACGCCGAATTTGTACGATTTCCAGGGAATTTATCCCATAATATGTTGAGATTGGCTCTTTTATAGGATTGCCACACCTAATGCGGCCGTGGTCCCCCGGCTGTCAGGGCTCTATCAAATTATTTTATGTTGCAAATTTTAATATTAGTTAGTTAATATTAGTTAGAACGAATAACATAGAAATCGTAATTGTAGCACAGAACTCGGACAATTACTTTTGTAACGGCCGCAAACAAAAACTTTCGCTAGTTTTGTTAACCGGTGGTCCGCAGGAATGCCCGAATAGCAAAATTTATATGCCACGGTAGCAAATGCTGTGTTGAGTCGGTACAGCATTTGCTACTCCGGCAAATCTATCGTAGATTTGTTTTTTTCCTCTCCATAACAAATATTTTTATGCTGTCGTAGGGATAATTATGCTACACATGCTTATGGTATTGCTGTCATAGATGAAAAACAATTAGCAAAATATTTTTGTTGTCTTGACACAGACATTTCTCGCCGTACGCATGTCCAGCAAACAACTTAGACAACTCCATAAGAGTGAATATACTAGAAGTGAAAAGTGACTCATCAAAGTTAGGTAAGCGAAGTTTACACGACCGTGAAAACGAACAAGACCATTTTTTTTATCGCGACTCCGAAGTTTCGAGACTGCGGCTTTTATATAGCTCCTGTCTTTGAGGTTGGAGGGGACGAGGTAGTCGAGAGTATATACGTGACGGAGGGTGACATCGACGCAATACAGGGGATGTATAACCGAGGCGGAGGACCATGAGAATCTACGAGCGTTGCAGAAACCGTCAGCAAGAGAGAGAGAGAGAGAGAGAGAGAGAGAGAGAGAGAGAGAGAGAGAGAGAGAGAGAGAGAGAGAGAGAGAGAGAGAGAGAGAGAGAGAGAGAGAGAGAGAGAGAGAGAGAGAGAGAGAGAGAGAGAGAGAGAGAGAGAGAGAGAGAGAGAGAGAGAGAGAGAGAGAGAGTGGAAGATAGAATGACGAGGAGACGATGAGCCGAGGGTGGCTTTCCCCCTATTTATATTCCAGCTAACCCTCCTCATCAACGGCGTTCATCTTTCCTATTAAAGTAGTAATTTAGCAGGAAATTAAGCCACGCACTCGCATCTCTTCTCCCGAGAGAAAGCTCCTTCATTCTGCGGTCTCTTTTCTCTCTATTTTTACCTCCTCCCTCGTTCCCTTTCTCATCTCCTAAATTTTCTTATATCGTTACGCATCTTTTTTCCCATTCACTATTAACTCAGACCCTCTTTCTTATTCTTATCTCATGATGTTTGTACTAATGATCTACTTGTAATATATTTTGTCTAATTTTCGTCGTTCCAGAGTTTTGTTCTAATGAAATCGTGTTAACCCTTCGGCCGCCCACTGGTGCGAATTTGCACCACCAATTGTGAATTTTTCTGGATTTTGTGAAAAACACTATGTTAGGTGCATTCTTTAACGATGAACATTCATTTGGAAATATTTCGAGATTTGAAAATCACCAGTGATTTTTGAAATTTGAGATTTGAAAATCACTAAAATTGGACGATTTAATGCGGAGAAATAAGCCTTTATAAATCCACTGGTGAAAATATGTGCGCAACCGAAGGGTTAAACATACGAAAATTTTGTATTTTTCTGATGAATAATTTTTAAGATTTTCACTGAAACAATAGGGGGCTTTTTCGGGGACACTTAAAATATATTTTTTTAATTTTCGTCTAGAAGTTATTGATTAATAAATTTCGGAATCATTATTATTCGATGTTTGACTGATTTAAGCTGCAATGGTTGTATGTATGGGGAACGAAGGGGCTGCAATGCGATGAGGATTCACTCAGTCTAAGAACAAAGGAACAAGAGCGGGGTCGTGTGATCGTGCTGAACACACGATCACTGCGAATACAAGGGTTGGCGTCATTCATGATATTTTATATATGTATACATATGAAGCTCAACTGTATGAGAGTTTTTTCGGGTTGGGGATATGCACGCGCAAGCACCACACCCAACTTGATTCCTGTATGAAGGGCTGTCAAAAATCTAATGAGAGGTGTGACTGCACATGTTCCAAAAAGCCTCTATATCTGTGATTATTCATATTTTAAGATAGTGAAGGGTTGCATACACGAAAGGCGATGAATTCATATGACGAGTCTTTGAGATATTTTAATATAAAATGATCTAAATTGATTTTTATTATGAGCCAAATTTTTTTTAATTATTGTTTATTCTTTTCGCAGTATTTTTTTACAATAGTAATTATTCTTGTTCCAATATATTTTGTCTAATTAAAAGAAATTAGCCGATTACCAATTGTCTTTTTAAATGATTTTTTTTGAATTTATGTAAACGTCAATAAATATTTTTTTACCTAACTGAAGCTCAACGAGAGAGGGATTCAAAAATAAATGTATGAGAAAAAATATAAAACAAGAATACTCAGACCGGTTTCATCCGATCAGCAATTATATTCATTTGCGATGCGTCAATAAATTCGAACGACTATGAAGGCAATGATTTTACGTCTCAAATGAATGATTACTCTTGCTGGGATAAATTCTTCATTTGAGACGTATATATGGATTTGCTCCATCGATGAGATGAGAGCGTGCTAAGGGGTCGCGTGCACGGTTGCTTTAATTTTTGTTCCTCGAAGCCAAAACGTGCTGTGTGTGAATATTCTTTCAAGTCACATATTGGCGGATTCACGAAATCGCTGCTGCTTCATTTATAAGAGGTCCTATTTTAAATCACAGCAGCACGCCACGTACGTCATGGGGTTTGCATATAATATTACATAAAGCGCGCCAAATATATAAAGTGAGTCCCATATATTATATATATCTTTTTATACATATATATTGTTTAATACTTATACAAGAAAAATCGTCGAATTTTGATCACACAGACATTGAGAGAGTGCAAAAGCAGAGGACAAACGATGGTGACTCGACGAGATGATGTATACGGGTGTGTGGGTTCCCAATAAAACAATGCTCCCACATCTGTCAGCCTCTTCCACTTTCTCTCCCTCTCTGCCCCTCGAAACATCCCTTCGAGCCCCTAATTATCTCACCCCTTCGAAATCCACTGTGCCTTCACTGCGAACCGAGTAACCGTGGTGCCCCATGTCTGTATTATGCGTCCGGACCACTTGGGCACGCACAGACCGTGTTCTCTCGCTTGGGGGAGGCTGTGGCATGACGAGAGAAATGCGAAACCAAAAGGGAAATATAATGATAAAATAGTTTACGAAGAACATCGGTCAAGATGAGCGAAAAGCTATTTTTACATTCACATTTTTATAGAGAGAATCGTTTCATACACGAGACGTGCTATGTGAAGTGTTTGGAGCGAGTGAATGTCAAAATCCGAAGATTTTTAATTGAAAACGTATTTTATTTGATTTATTATTCATTTATTTTCACTTCATTTCTTGATTATGAATTTATTCTAATTCAACGAAAAATTATGTATTTGTATATTGAATGAAAATGGAAAAATCACGGCTGGAAATGTTGTATAAACGATAATTATCGTCGACTTAATTAATCTCTGTTCGTTCAGTAATTATTTATCCAATTTATTCCATTATTTTGATCAATCTTGATTCACTATAATTACGTTTTTTAATTCCCTTACTCACGATTCAATCCTATCGTTACACACATCTTGTTAGTTGAGTATCAAGTAAAAAGTGGTTAAATATGATTATCAAACACGTTCACATCGGCATGAAGTAGAAGATAGAGCACAGCAGAATAAAATTACAACTAGCGATTGATTCTCGCGATGAGATGAGAGGGCTCTGCCACCCTTACGAGCTTGCTCTGCCTCTCTGCTCTCAACGTGGGGAAATTAACATAGTGTTTTTAATGCTGGGGATAATTGTAAGGGTGGAATTACACGAGGGTTGCAAAGCGGGCAAAGACTCGCTTTTCATTTCGTAATAGCAGAGATTCTCATTTCACTTTGAGCTTTTGATTATTAATTACGTAGTTGAAAAAAATTTCATTAGCCACTATTACACATTATCAAATCAATTATTGCTAGATGAAAAAAATTAAAAAATCATTTTTTATTTTTATTTTGCATTGAACGAACTTTCCTTATCAACAAAATGAATACTAATTATTTGTCGATTGATTATTATAACTTTTTAATCATTACGTTATCATTTTTTTGTTTCTTGAATTATTTCATTGAATGGTTTATCAGGACACCACCGCCTCTCTAAATAATTGTATGTTTTTGTATTTAAAAAAACGTGAATGTGAAACATTTGATGTTACGAAACGAGAAAAAATGATATTGGAAATGATTATAAACCAGATATTGGCGCGCTTTTAGGAAGAACCACTGATCCAATTCCTAAGGTGAGTCACAAGCCACTCGACGGTTCAAATGCGCGCGAACCCTCCCTCGATTCGACCGAGCTCAACCGTCCTGGTTACGTGAACCGCGAAAACTGTTTTCATTATTACGGTTCAATCTGCCCGAAGAAATCGATAACTCGCAATAGATCCAATTATTTTGAATGTTTCTTTTTATTATTTTTTATTATATTCATTATTTTTATTTCTCGTTATCGCAACTTCACTTGTGGCACGTAACCTATCCAATTCCGATCGTTTCGGCAAACTGAATTCCGTATATTCTCTCTTGTTCACTGTGGTGTTTGAATGCTCGTATATAATGTATTTGGCACTGAATTAACGAGTATGTAAAAAGAGAGAAAAAATCAAGTGCAACAAAAAAATTGTTAACAAAATAAATTACCGATGATTAATTACGTGTAATACAATGATTAATTGCGTATTATAAAATGATTGATTACGTATATCAATAAATTTGAGAATTTGAAGGATTGCTCGTATAAAAATAATATTCGTTTCCTCGATTTTACCCAAGTCACGAAAAAAATCTATGCCCAAAGTTACACTATTATTCGAACAAGCATTACTCGAATTGAAGCAATTTTTCCTTCATGCCGAGGAATCTGAGCTAATTATATTTTTCTCCCAGCGGAGCAGTAAAAAAAATCTAGTTTGCCAGACGTCAAATTTTATTTGCAAGTGCAGGAAACTCGTGATTTCCTCAATTTCAACAGCATTTATGTTCTCAGTTATGTTGATCGAGGTTCTCTAAATTTCACGAGGATGTAGAAAAGAGTGGGTGCATGAAAAAGGCGAGTGTCGGTGCATCGACGATGGAGGTGGAGCGTCGAAGAGCCCCCTGGGTGTACAATATGTATATACATATGCTTTGCACTCTGCATTTGACAAAAAAACAGACACCGGACACACATAGGCACACGTGGATGAGAGAGGAAGAAAAAAACCAGTAACGTGCCACCGTATCTAGTCGATGTAAGCTAGAAGCGCTATATTCATACGTTCGTTAGGTTTTGCAGCAGGTATCAGATTACCGGACACACAGAGTGCAGGGAGAGAGAAAAAGAGAGAAAGAGAGGGCGACGTGCGGAAGAACCGGCAACTGTGAGAGCAGTAAATGTAAAAATATTGCTGAATTGGTACAGATAACGGTTTCATATGGGGGTCCTCTTTCTCCTATCCCTCTCTCTCTCTCTCTCTCTCTCTCTCTCTCTCTCTCTCTCCCTTTCTCTTCTTCCTCCTCGCTCTCTCTTCGTTTATTTTACTCTCGATCTCTCTATCTTTTTTGTCGATATACGCTGTGGAAGTTGCTTTGAAAAAAATATATCTCAACTCGCCCTGTTTCGATACGAAAACGTTTGCATTTCGTCGCCCTGTATGAGCACTATATAGCTGTTTTTTTCTATCTACATCCACGTCTCCCTTCAATATATATGTATTTATAAGTTCGTATAAATGTATGCATATATATACACATATATATGCATGCACATTTACCCTAGCTTCCCGTTGCATCGTTGGCCTGCAGACATTCGTTTCGGGGCTGTAACGAGACTGGCAAATAATTTTTTGGATATGCTTGAAGCGCCACGGATTGAAACTCTGTCCCGGATATATACCGAGCATTCCCGATGATACCAAAACTATACCGAAACATACCGGGGTAATATCCATGTTAAATAATACGCATGCGAAACGGACAGCCCGTGGATTAAGCAATGGAGAAAAATGAAAAATAAAGAAAATTTTCTGTTGAGATTGGAAATAGTTGTATTTTTTGTTACGCTGCTCTAGGACATGCTTTGAAAATCCGAATTCTTTTGTAACTCGTATTTCAATCGCAGCGCTGTCCATTTTTCGAAGTTGCTAATTTTCAATCGAAAGGTAAAAGATACTTTGTAACTACAAGTTCCATAAAAAGGATTCACTGTGGCGGGGGAGAAATATTGTTGGTTGTTTCTGATGAGAAACGATTTAAGAGGTCTCTAGTTGTATGACGTCAGTCTGAAATGGGTATAACACACCCTGAAGAGAAGATCGGTCGCGTGCAAACGCGATATTATGGAGAAGACTTTTGGATCTCGTCGTCCTCAACGTGTTGGATCCCTGCGACCATCTGTGTGATAGTCTCATGGGCACGTAAAAGCTCGCGGTCTACGAGACCATTTGCGCAAAACCCTCTATTGCTATTCAAAACATAAAAACCATTTAAAAATGTAATACCTGTGAACCGTGGAAAAAGAGCGAGTGCGAGACAGAGAGGGAAGAAGAGAAAGGGGAAAAAATCGTGAGCAGGGGTGATCCAACGCGGTGACTCTGTAAGTAAAATATACTGCCCGACGAAAAGCTTCGGTCAAATAATCGTGATTTATCGCCGTAAGGAATTCAACGACGGAAAAAGCTCACCCCTCTTCCACTCTCTTCAACACCCCTACTCGTTGTCTTTTTCGAGGAAACTAGAGTGAAGAAGACCGAGCGGGATGAAAAAAATAAATATGAGAATCACTGTTCCCAAGACCTGAATGTCCGTCTTGATTTAAAAATGGCAAAATCCAATAAATCATAAATAATTGCAAAACTAATAACTCTCGAACTTAAGTGAATGATACCTAAACGTTTTTAAACGCGATAAAATAAGGATTGTGAGTGTGGAGTATTTTCGATTTTGTTTGTTTGCTTCTATTGTTATAAACGCTTTTGAAAATCAAAAAAATAATTTCCAGGCAAATTTAATTGAATTTAAAAATCGTTTAATATCCTCTTCTTTCATTTTCGGCTTCCCAATAAATATCTCGTTCTCGTATTCACAATTTCCAAGTCCGCGACGACCGATGCCAAAAAGTTAGAAAAAAAGGTACAGTCACGGCGATTTAATAGACATTCGTTTATATGTATGTATGTATGTAAATAGGTTCGAGGTGCTAACGACGTTTATGGACTCGTGAAGAGATGGTCGGAGGGCTGTTGGTTATTTTAACTCGCCACGAACAATTATCGTACAATTTGTCGGTTGACGATTGTATATAACATACACATCGTGTGAATACACATTCTATATCGATCGGAATTAATGACTTTGCGTACAAGTTTCCATGTAATTCGTTACTATGTGTATTCATCTGCATGGGTTATTCCAAGTGTAATACGATTTTTTATTATTCTATTCAAGATATTTTTCGATCCTGTTTATCACTCAAATCCGAGTCGCTCAAATTTGAGTATAAAATTGTCTTGTTAGACCTTCAAGAAGGAAAAGATGTCAAAATTTTGTTCTTGACGATCCAAACATGAAGTTGAACGAAAAAGCCAAATGATTTTTCTCATAATACTCAATTTTTCTTCTTTATTTTTAATTCGCGATCAATCAAATTACAAAATTTATAAAATTTTATGTTTTGCCTGTGGAATAAAGTTGGTCGCACGAGCTTATATTCTTCTGGTCTATATGAAATACCTTTTATCAACGTAACATTATAAAATTCGTTTTCATTACCTAGCAGCTGGCTTCAATTGTGCTGCACTACGAATTTTCGCGTAAGGAGAACGTAAATTTAATTTAGAGCGATGGGACATAAACTTTTTACGATTTTCGTTGGATTCGAGTCTTGGATGGTTAAAACAATGAATTATAACTTAATAAGCATTACGTATGTGTGCACATGCTTAACCAGCGTTAAAACAGAAATTACTACAAATGCTGGAGACGATTGAACTATCTATATAAAAAAGTTAAATACGAAAATATCAATATATATCGTTATAAAAAAATTTAATGTTCCTAGTTATTCAAGAAGAGTGAAAAAATGTGAAATTTCTTTTTTCAGTGGAAAACTGAAAACTTCGATTATTTGACCAGGACATGTGTTGAAAAAGTAATATTCACTGATACGACTAATATTTCGGTAATAATTCGGAAGTGGGGCTCCACCTGTAATCGGGCTGAAAATTTTTTTTATGCATTCTCATGGATCACAACTATCTTAGTTGTTATTATTATGGTAGCGCATGAATTACTTGAGAGCTCGTTTAAGAGTTAAAATTGAAAATTATAACATAATGAATGAAAGTGAAAAAAAAAATTATGATTAAAAAAGGTTATGCGCCACCATAATATTGCTTTGTGTCGTGTTTTTTATTCATAAAGAATCCATAAAAAAAATTTGAACCCGATTGTAGGTGGAGCCCAACTTCCGAATATTTACCAATATTTCTAACCTAAAAATAAAAATATATTTGTTAATAAAAATTGTATATTCAACGAAAAAATTTTTTCTGTTAAACGGAAAAGTGAATATCCGATTAGCATAAGATACTACTGACAGTGCTGTAAACATGTTTGAAAATTATTATTTATTCATTAGACTGAAGCAATTTTTTTTCTTGCTCCCACTTGTGTTACCATCCGATAACTATTCTCATGTGGTTTAATTGTTTTCATAGTATTTTTTACTTCAGATCCGTCGAGTCCTCGTCTCTCGAGTGTCGTGATTTTTTGGCATTGAAAAGATGACGTATTTTCCAACAGATTTAATGGCAGAGTGCCCTTCAATCGGTCTCAAAAATGGCTTCAAATTATAATGAAAGTGAGGTCCAGTAACTGTTTTGTAGCAAAGAAGCACTCAAGTCGACGAAAATAATCGCAAAAAAAAATTCCATATGTTTGAGATAAAATCATTAAAAAAAATAATTATATCGAAGTTGATACAGACATCTGTAAAAAATGAGGAATTGTGGAGGATTGATATATCGATGTCGTCTTGAAGGATGTTGCGAGTATGACGATCGTATTTAGATGAATGTGTTTTCGTTTGTTTTTAAGTATGTCAAAGAAAAACAGGAGAATGTGTGTTATGGCGGAAGTGCGGATTTGATGTACGTCCACTTTCACGTGGTTAATTGAAATATATTTCCTTTTAATACAAAATACACTTAATCAGTAATTGAAGCTTCTTTACATTAAAACTTTATCCTACATTTGGGGGCTCAACCGGGATAAAACGAGAAAAAGAATTCGTTATTGTAATCGGTGTTATAAAGGAAGGGAACACACATTGAGGAAATAAAATAAGAGTGACGTGCGAGAAAAGAAAAAAGCCAAGAAGACGAAAGACGAAAAAAGCCGAGCAGACGAAAGACGAAATGCCGAGAAGACGAAAGACGGTAAAAGTCGCGAAGACGAAAGACGAAAAACCGAGAAGACGAAAAACGGGAAAGCCGAAAAGGCAAAAGACGAAAGATTGTCGTTACAAAATAAATTATGACGGTATTGACGAAAGAAAAAAGATTTGCAATAGGAAAAAGAAAAAGAGTTGGACAAGCAGAAGTAATTGATATAGCACCAACGATACAAGTTGAGGAAGATACATGACGTGAGATTGAACTGCGTGCGCGAGAAGTTGACTTTTACAAACGTGAAAAAGAACTCGCTCAACGTGAATTCGAACTGGCCCAACGTGAGATCGAGATTTTACGAAATAACGAGCATACGAGTACTTCGAGTGGTCAACGTATAGAACAAACAAAAAATGACGACAACGATGGTATAACGGTGGTCCCACAAATACAAACACACACACGAATGAACTTGACGACGATCGCTGATTTAATAAGTGAATTTGACGGTGGCATTAGCGATTTTGAAACGTGGGAAAAGCAATAAAATTTATAAAAAGAGCATACAAACTTGAAGACGACGCTGCGAAAATTTTAATTGGAATGAAGTTGAAGAGAAAAGCCCTCAAGCGGTTTCATTCCAGATCAGAGTACATTGGCATGACGTTTGATGAAATTCTAGCAAAATTGAAAGCGATATTTCATCATCGCCAAAGCAGAGTGTCAATGAGGACGAAATTTGAAGGTCGTTCGTGGAAAAAAGAAGAGACGTTCCATGAGTATGTCCATGACAAGATAATTTTGGGGAATCGAGTACCAATCGACGATCAAGAAATTCTAGATTATATTATTGACGGGATTCCTGACAATACTTTACGCGATCAAGCCCGCATACAACGATTCAATACAACGGAGTTCTTGCTAGAAGCTTTCGACAAAATAACTCTACGCGATCACAACATGACTAATTTTAACCGACAAGAGAAGAAAAACAACATTTCGATGAAAACTGACAAGAATGAGAAGAATGAAGTAAACAACAGTGTTTGCAGAAGGATACCTATGCTGTAATGATCGATCAGCGTAAGAAATTTTTAAAAACGGTCATGATAGACAATAAGTCTGTCAAAGCACTCATCGACACAGGGAGTGATATTTCGCTAATGCGTGACGATGAATACGCGAAAATTATTTCATGTCCATTTAAACCAACTACAACGTATTTCTCGGGAATAGGATCAAATAATCTTCCAGCGTTGGGAGAGTTTTGTGCTGAGCTTACAGTAGACGGACATTCTTATCCTATTCTTATTTGAGTAATTTCCAATGAATTATCGAGACAAAAGTTGTTGATAGGCACTGATTTTTGGATACGGTAGTCGTTTATTCGGTGCGAGGTAAAGTAGAAATCAAGCCGATTCGCGAGCCAGTTGATGAGGACATTGTGCCGGAAATATTACAGAATGATTTGCAGAGTGAATCTGATGTAAATCGAGTCGATCTTTCGCATGTGCATGACGTTGAGTCCAAACGAGTAAGAATGATGCTAATCGAAAATTATAAGCCGAATAAAATAACCGAGACTGAAGTGAAAATGAAACTTGTACTAACAGATGATGAACCGGTTTACCAAAAAACGAGACGTTTATTGTCTTCAGAAAGAGATATAGTAAATATGCAAATCAATGAATGGGAGAAACAAGGCATTGTACGACCTTCCTCTTCAGATTACGCTAGTCCCATAGTGCTTGTAAAAAAAAAAGAATGGTTCGCATCGACTCTGTGTTGATTATAGATTATTAAATCGAAAAATATTAAAAGGTCGCTACCCATGGCCACTGATTAAGGATCAGTTGGATTGGTTTCAAGGTGCGAAATTTTTTAGTATACTCGATTTGAAAAACGATTTCTTCCACGTTCCAATGGACCTTGCAAGTATCAAATGCACTGCGTTTATCGTACCTGACGGTCAGTTTGAATTTTTGCGCGTACCATTCGGTTTGTGTAAATCACCTTCTGTTTTTCAGAGATACGTGAATACGATTTTTAGAGATTTGATACTACGGTGCTTGAAACAGTTGGTAGGGCTGGATTGATAATAAATTTGGAGAAGTGTTATTTTTTTAACAAAAAGTCGAGTTTTTGGGTTACACTATTGAGGATAGCTCTATTAGACCCTCCAAACGTAAAACAGAAGCTGTGAGACGTTTTTCACAACCTACGAATGTACGACAAGTCCAAGCGTTCTTAGGCTTAACGGGGTATTTTCGTAAATTTATCGCGGGATATTCGACAATTGCACGCCCGTTGACGAATCTATTGAAAGTAAATGCGAATTTTAATTTCGGAGTAGCTGAGACAGATGCATTTATTCAGTTAAAAATGTTATTGAGCGAAAGACCTGTACTGAGTTTGTACCGATTTGGTGCTTATACTGAACTACATACCGACGCGTCTAGTCATAGCTGCGGGGCAATTCTTTTGCAATGTGACAATGAGGATCAGTTATTACATCCAGTTTATTTTGTGAGCGGTAAGACGACACCAGCTGAACAGAGATATACCAGTTACGAACTAGAAGTTCTTGCGATTATTAAGGCGCTCAAAAAATTCCGTGTTTATTTATTGGGTATCCCGTTCAAAATTATAACTGATTGTCGTGCTTTTGCTTTAACGATGAACAAGAGACCTTTGTGTGCGAGTTACTCGATGGGTGCTGTTATTAGAAGAGTTTCAGTAGACAATAGAACACATACCAGGTAAAAATGTGTTGCATGTCGATGCTCTTAGCAGAAATCCGCTTCATTCATGCTTATTAATCGACGAATGCGATGAAGGATTATCCGCACGCTTGAAGAGAGCACAACTCGAAGACGATGAATTAAAAAAGAAATATGAAGATGTAAAACAGAATAAACATGATGGCTACTTCGTACGAGGTGGACTTTTGTATAAAGATTCTGGTGACGAAACGCGACCTGTGGTTCCAAGAGCCATGCAATTTCAAATAATTCGGAGAACTCACGAACGAGGTCATTTTGGAATCGGAAAAACGGAAGCATTTTTCTCGAAACACTGTTTTCAAGGTCGATGGACATGATATATCGAGAATCATCTAATGGATTGTTTCCAATTTTACAGGAGATATGATGAGAAACATTTAAAGGTCATTGACGATCTCGCTTTTTTTTAAATCAGTCTTCATTTTTTAATAGTTACATAGAAATGTACGACTTATTTCATAGATTTTGTATGCCCGAGTTTCAATTCGTCGCCAATTTGTTAAAAAAACAAATGATTTAAAAAATCGACGATCGTCAACGACTAGTATTTATTGTTAACTTCAATAAACCGTTTGGTTTTTACATTTCAGATGGACCGTTTAAGCTGGAGAGTGTCATCGCCAAACGTCGCGAAAAAAATTTCATCATCTGCCGACAGCCATGTTTTTATTGTTTTTCTATATTTTTTGGTGATTTTTTTAAAGGCTTTCAATATATCTAACTTTGTGTTAAAAAAATGCATTTCTTTTTCACCAACCGTTTCCCAGAAAAAAAATTCGGAATTTGGCTATCTTTAAAACCTTTTTTTTGGCCAAAAATTAAAACATCAATAAAAGTTGCAAGAATCTCATCTAAATTTTCAGCAATTGACCTCATTTTTAAACAGACTTTTTAATCAATATCCAAGGAAAACACCAGTAGGAGCAAGAAAATAAAAAAAAAAACATTTTACATCAGCCCAATGAACAATTTATAATTTTCAAACATGCTTACAGCAGTAGTGTTCTTATGCTAGTCGGATATTCACACTTCCGTTTTGCAGAAAAAAAATGTATTCATACAAATTTTCGTTGAATACTCATGTTTTATTTATAAAAATATTTTTATTATGTTGGAAATATGAGTCGTTTTAATGACTACTACTTTTCCAATGTATGTCCTAAGTCACATGATCGAATTTTTCCGCAGAAAAAGTAAATATTTCACGTTTTCGAGAAGGTATTCCGCTTTGCTCGGTGCTCCCCTACCTTAAATAAGAATAAGTCACTAGAAAAAAAGTATTTTTTAAGGGAATCTATTAACTTGAATAAACATAGAAATTTTATTGATGATTGTTAATTTGATGTGTTGTTTTTCTTATTGATCGATTTTGTCATAAAGTCACATTGAATATTCTTGAAGAAAATAAAAAAAAAAATCAAAGGGACATATTCCGAATTTGTTAAATTTTTCAAGATATCTACTTGTTAGTACTTTTTGGTACATTATTCAAAGAACCTGTAGGATAATTTTAAGCACTGCCTATTCGATATTCTATTATCGAAACAAGCTGGAAAATATCGATCTTTCATGATTGCCAAACACAGAAAGAGAAAGAGAGATAGGAAGAGGAAGAAGGAGAGAAAGGAAGACAGAAAGTCATATAAGCTCATCGGTCTCTCCTGATTCCATATCAATTCGCTTAATGGGAGTTCTGGTAGCATAATTTGGTGATGTGTCATTAGCTTATGTTAGCCACAACCAGTTCACTGAGAGCTTTTGTACACGGACGCGTTTATATTTATCGTATCGAATTCAGTAGGTTTCATTAATTTACCTTGGTGGTGAACACATAAAAAAAATCTCAGGGGCAAATAAGAGCAAAAACACAGAGACAGAGAATTCTCTTATATACCTGAATACTATCAGCATCGATTACATGTCCATATACGTCATTCGATAAAGCCATTGATTCGAAAATATCTGAAATGTCCGCCCTTACCGATTCTCCTATCCAATTAGTCGATTTTATTTTTCCTGCTTGCACATCTGAACCTTTATTCTGACATCAAATTGGCTCATCATAAAGATGAGCTTCGATGAGTCGATGCATTTATTTGTTTCAAAGCATACATTTCAAGTAGAAAAAAGAGTTGTCATAGAAAAAACTTTGTGCTTAATATGACATGAGTATGCTTCAATTAATATCGAATTTACGTTCGATCCTATGGAACTGTTAATTATTATTCGATGTCATTTCAGTCAGATCTCAATCACTTGTACTTGCAGATTCTTTCAAATTGACTGAATTTCGTATCACGATGCTGTCATTCAAATAAATAGAGAGAGAGAGAGAGAGAGAGAGGGGGGGGAGGGAGAGGGAGAGGGAGAGAGAGAGGGGCGGAGAGGGAAAGGGAGAGGGAGAGAGGGGGGGGGGAGAGGGAGAGGGAGAGAGAGAGAGAGAGGAAAGTATGTAAATCGTACAATTATATTTTACGATAAATCGAGATGTATAAGATTTAAACGAAGCGTGTCACAGATTGACACAATTACAACTCAATGTACTAGCAATCATTGACGATCTTGCTTTCCTGACCGTCTATCTCTTTCTTGAATATGTATATATATTCACTGTCCATCAAATTGGCTAAAAACATGTTCATATATAACGATTAAATTCCATTACGCGAATGCAACATGCGAGCATTAATCGTGACGTGAACGAAAGTAGAGAATCACACGTTCACACCCACGGGAAAATTCAATATGATTATTCATCACAATTCTCGGTGGATAAGAGAACAATTCAATAAAACAGAAAATAATTCAAAATTTTCAACCTATCATTGTTGTACACTGCTCACTATATTCGTTTTTCGTGAATAACTTTCCATTATATGCTATTTCAGCTATCAGTAAAAAATCATTGAAAAGACCGAATATTATTTTAAAAATCTGGACTCATCAGAATTGACGTAAGATCGAAATTATAAATGTAATTAATAGAGTTTTTCTGCTAATCTACTATTCCTAGAACCTACACTGTTAAAAAATATATGAAATTTACAATACTTTTACAATACAACGGTAAATGAAATTTACAAACCGGGTGTATGAAATGAAAATTATTGCACTCGTATGCCAAAATTGAAATATGAACATAAATTTTGGTTACTGATGTGGAATTTAAGATGCATAACATTGAATATTCATATGACATCTGAAAATTTTGTGGACATGCATTGAAATAAATCATATGTTTGATTGATAATTAATACAAATGTATATGAATTCATCTACTATCAACAATGTATTAAAATTACAGTATGTTCTTCACTTTTCTTGACAGTTGACTGAAAAATAAGATACACGTGAATGTTAATAATACGATATATGTTATTTCCCATCATAACTCTATCTCTTAAAAATACGGTACAAAAATGGGAATGAAAATTAATATACCCTGCAGTATAAAAGAAAAAATCCGTGTATTAAAATTCATTTGCCTATGTATTAATTATAAGAATCTCAATATTAAAATTAATACACAAGTGTAGGAAATTCGTAACTCTCTGTGGGCAGCGTGCTTCACGCTCTGGCCACCGTGTGGCGCAGAGCGTCGACTTTCTTATAGGAGGCACGTGCTTCGGACGAGGATATATATAAGTCGCTCGAATCTAAGAAAATTGTGTAAAATATGAAAATGATAAACACCAAACTTAACACAAGATGTTGAGATTATAATAAAAAATTTTACGGCGACAATTGTTCGACTTGATTGCCACGGCAGCAAGTGGTGATAAGTCACTCTAACTAATTTCATGAGATGTCTGCATGATTTCGACCTTCAACTTTAAAAAATTGAACACAATAGTACATCAATTAATGTATTCCCCTTAAAAACTCATAATAGCTGAATTTGTTTAATATTCATTCGTATATTAATATTCAAAAAGGATCACCAAATTTTATGATACATTTCTAGAAATATCGTAAACATATGTAATGCGAAAACGTTATACGATGCCTGAAATTTAGTAATCTTGAATCTGAAAATTACTATGCTGGTAACATGAACTTTAATATACCTGTATAGTAATATTAGTTGATGTTTCGTGTTCTTAATATGCACAAAGTCAACATTTCTTACATGTATATGATTTTTCAAATACACAAGTATATTAATTTTACTGAACAGTGCTCGTATCATTAAAATACCGCGTCTCTCAATTTTCCTCAGCGTATCTGAATTTTCATGTACGGTATCTGCGTAAAAACTTCCTATACATGTGTATTAATTTTCATACGGAAATTTTTTACAGTGTAAGAGAATTGACTCCAGGCTTAGAATAACATTAAATCCGTAGCGAAGTTTCAAAACGATCGCCCGTTTCGAACATAAAATGTTTTGAAAAAAATTTGGTATTATTTATGGCATGAAAATGTCATGAAGAAAAATGAAGAAAATTTATTGTTATATTGATCATTTATTTTTTTACGGTATAAATATTTCGCGAATCTCGTTTTTATTTCGAACTATTGTAAACGTCATATTCTTAAAAAAAAAAAAAATTAAATACAATTCTGTATCCTAACATTGTTCAAATATGACAAATATCGCAAGATCCTCACAGTGTGTGTTAATAACAAATATGAATTAAGTCAAATTAGTTGGAAAAAAGGGAAAACAAAAATCTTCACATGGACGTCGCGCTCGAAAAATGTCTGTAGCTCATATAAATTCTACAGCAGAGTAACCGAAATAATAGCATTTTTTTTTTAAATCTATCGGTGGTTCTTTTTCCCTCTTTGTAGGGTTATTTCGCTTGGGTTTTCTCTATCGTCGAAATGGATAGTTTGATGGAACGTTGAATGGGAACTCGGCAGGTATCAAGGGACTTGGTGGAAACGGGTTTTCCTCCTCGTACCTAATTCGATGAACGAGAGAAATATAGTATATATGTGGTGCAAGTTGACGTTAGTAGGCGTTGTTCAATTCCACTCGATATATACATATATTCCGTTTTTTTCGATAGAGTTCTGTTGTAGAAAAAAGGGAGGGGAGTTAGTGAGATCCGGGCTTCACTTTTTTTATTTTCTTTTCCCGCGAGCGTGTTCTACAACTATACTGCACTATAACATCGGTTGCGAATGCTTTGACAGCGAAAAAGAGGGAGTGAGATGGAAGAAAGAAGAGTGAGAAGGCACAAGTGCTCGTAGAGGTTGACGGAGAAAAGAGGGGTCGAGAAAAAAGGGGAGGGGGCAGAGGGGAAGAGGTCGATTGAACGATTCGGTACTGACGAGGAAATGGCGAGGAATCGGTGAAATAAAGAGCGGGGGGGGGGGAGGGATGAAGGTTAGGGCACCTGACTGTAATTAGTGAGAGAACGTATCGTAATTAGAGAAAATGCCACGTTTAATTGCTAATTGAGTTTCTGGCCGATGCAAGATCTAATTTTAATCACCTAATTACGTGACTACAAGCTCTTGGAGACCGAACTGCTATACGTTCCAATGGACACCTGCCAACCATACACCCTTTCTGTAATCGTGGATCGAGGCTACGTTCCCCTTTCCTCTCTTTCGTCTTTCAACGGTAATCACGGTATGAGTAGGTATTCTCCCCCATACTCGCCCTCCCCCCTTCCCCGCCGGCACCGTACTCAAGTTTCCTCCACTACCCCCTTAAGAGTCGTAACAGATGACGCGTTGGAAACGTCGTAGTAGTTTTACACTTTGAGAAGCAATATAACGTTCGTGCGAGAGAGCTAATTTGAAAATAATCTCGACGTACTGACGAACTCATTAAGACATCTGTCTTTCTCAATAAACGAATTTTTATTCATTTTATTATTCGTTTAGTTGTATTTCAACTCTGCTCTAATATGTTTCTAACGCTTTTTCCCGTCTAAGCGCTCAAATTAACATTCGCTCTCGATAAAGCCTGGGCGCCAGTTTAAGATTTCTCTTAAACAAATTTATATGAAATTATTGAATACGAATTAAGTTATTTTCCCAGCAATAGCAATTTTATACCGATGATGGTAGAGGGGCGAGGTCAAAGAATTATACAGAATAAATCACACACAAAAATTCCGGAATTACAAATTTATTTGATTAAAGAAAAGAAATTTAATTAGGAAAAATAAAGATGAACTTAAATGGTGGTGATAAATACTTTCCGGAAAAATATAAAATATAATTTACAATCTCTTATGCTAGATAATTTTCTTATATAATAATTCAATAAATAATTTAGTTAACCGTCAATATTATAATCACAATACAATAGAATAAGAATCGAAAATTCACTACTCAATTCTCAAAATAATATCGTGTAGGCAACGCCCTAACGATTTTCTCTTACGATAATGTGAACTTTCGATTCTTAATTCTTTCCTAAATTATGAACTCGTTTGTACGAAATAAAAGTAGAATTCCTCTCGGTAACTCAATAATTAATACAATGAAATAGTCGCGGAAGATTTTATTATGCGAGACCAGACTCTAACTGAAAACTCCCAAACGCGAACGTACCCCGAAATAATATCGCTCTTTTAACTCAAAATTCTCATAAATATCAAACATCAAAATAGAGCGCTCTTTATCCAAAAATGTACGATATTCAAAGCGAAACGACGGCTCACCGCTAAGGTTTCAGTAGGCGGAAAACCGGACAAAGACCACGGAAATTTCCCCTCGACAATTTCGGCGACGTCGGATTTTTGATCGGGTTTGCAACGGCTCAGGAGAAGACGTCTGTCCTCGTTGTTGTCCAAAACGAAAGTCCTCGATAATTATCGAGAGCGCGATTACGCGGACTAGGGTCCTAACCCCCCACCTTTCGCCTACTCGCGGGAGTCTGGATCTTTCTCGAACATTCGCTCGCTCGTTTATTTTAAGCCAATCCCATTTGAATTTCTCGCGTTTGAATTGTTGCTGAGACAACGCTGACTGACGATGGATCTCGGTACAGCCAAGACATTCCGAAGAATCCCGATGCTAATAGACGCATCTTTTGAGTTCGACAGCTCCGGGTGAGGGCTTCGAGCTAGCGACCCATACTCGATATGATATTTCGCTCTCTCTCGATGACCTTGACTGCCTTGAGCCTTCCCTCACAACGTTATAATAATTCCGACGTCTCCCAATAATTTGGATGTTCTCTCTCTCTCCATTTTAATGTTTTCGCTGCATGAACCCGTCGTTCGCTCGTACATAGTTCATAATAAAAATAATACAAAATAAAATTAATAATACGGAAATACGCTCGCATTTGGCCCTTATGGATTTTGCTCGAGTGAAATTCTTTAAAGAGAACAAACGTGTTCTCTCGTGCCGTGCCGATATTTAACTTTATGTGACGTGGACAAAACTACCACGTCACAGTTTATAATCGTTTCAAAAACAGGAAAAGGAGAAGGCCAAACGAACTAGTTGAATTCTGACAATTGGCACGAGTAGACGTGTTTCGAGGTTTATTTTTTGCTAACGTTCTGTGGCTATAATGTCTGGAAGTGAAGAAATCGCAGGTTCTCCGTGGCTTGCAGAGGATATTCCATAAAATTTTCTAATAAAATATGTAGTCACTTATGTCACTGCACTGCTTGTTGAAAACGATTTAATAGCGTCAGAAGGTTCGCCGTCAATTTCTCACGAAGCTATGCTGATTGGACAGAAGTTTTACAACACGATATATGTGATGAGTGAAAACAAGATCATGACTGATGAAGAGTTACTCCACGAGAATGAAGTGTGTGAAGAAGTGGAGTTTAAAGAGATTGAAAATGACGACTCATCGGACGAGTACGAACCCGCAGAGAAAAAATCCAAAGAGCAAGAATTGGAATACAAAATAGAATGCATTAACATTGCGAAAGCACATTCTCGGTGAAGTCTGAAAGTGCTACAAAATAAAGAATGTCATCGTTTAAAAAAAAGAAATATTTATCCCGATGGGGAGAAAAAATTAAAAAAGGCGGAAATACATGAGATAAATATGATACGATAGATTCCTGGACTTACGATCATTTTGTAAGCTAGGCAAAATTATCAACAAGTTACCAATCGAAATGTGCAACAATGGGTATTAGCAGCGGCCGTACAATACGAAAACTTTGAATTCAAAGCTTCTGATAGATGGGTGGCGAGATTTAAACAACTGCACAGAATTTGTCAACGGAAAGTCACAAAATTCGTATCACGAAAGGAAACGGTGACGATTGAAGAAACCTTGGCTGCAGCACAAACTTTCCGGATACAAACCCGAGAGTTAATACCCAATTTTGATAAGAACTATATTAACATTGACCAAATAGGTACACGGAGAGAATTTTACGCGAAAAATTACTATGTTCACATTGCCGTGTATAACCATGTCGCCACTTCCGAGCAAAATTAACTATGTTTTGAATAGAAAAACATAGTAAAATTCTTCACAGCGATCGACATGGTACCACGCCGCAATGTGAACATAGTAATTTTTCGTATGAAATTCTCTCCGTGTATGTGACAAAAACGAAATAAAATGTATAAATAGTCTTTTAAACAACGAATGTCCATTGGAATAATTCTCTAATACAACTATCTAATATCGCTTCATTCATTACATCTCGTGCTTTTTCATGCATTTCCAGGATGTCCGTACCAATCTACTTTCACCCGGACTCTCACTGAAAAGGGAAACAAGAACGTATTTGTGAAGAGGCTAGTCATGAATAAATAAATAAATAAATAAATAAATAATAAAGTCATGAATAAAAAAATACAAAGTCATGAATAAAGTATCGCATTCGGACACAGCACAATATGCTATTACTCTTTCTGGATGAGTCCTGCCACGTGTGTTCGTATGCCTGCAAGAGCCAAAAGGTTAATTTGGACCTAGAATCCAGAAGACGATCGATGAATACGCCAAGATATACAAGAGCGTCATTATCACGTCATCAAAATCGGGAAAGCTAACTACAGATTTGTACAACGATTTCCTGAAGGAAGTTCATGCGAATCTGATGATAATCGAAAATTTCAACTTTGAGGGTTGAAATTTGGAAATATTATAGTAAAATATACCATACATCTATTATCGGAATTGTTTTTGGATCCACCGTCTAGTTGTCAAGAAAACAATTTATGAAAATCACAAGAGAGCCTATGTATACGGTTTAAAAAAATGTGATTTTTATAAATTGTTTTCTTGACAACTAGACGGTGGATCCAAAAACAATTGCGGTGATAGATGTACGGTATATTTATCTACAATATTTCCAAATTTTAAACCTCAAAGTTAAAAATTTCGAATTATCTTTTGATTCACGTGAACTTACTTAATAAATTCTTGAAGCCCCACGTTGAAAAAAACAAATTTCTAAAGTCGACTCTTGGGGAGGGCAAATGAAACTACAACTATATGACGAGGTTTTCCAAGACGATAAAAAACTTCCTACCTGCATTATAAATGTAATTCCTCCAAAGTGTACACCTCTAGTAGAGCCTTGTGATGTGTATTTTTACAGATAGGTCAAAAATCTTATTAAACGCTTACAAAATAGTGCTACTTTAATTGAAAAGGAACAAGAAATTACTTCCTGCGAGGATTGTATCAAAATTCACTCTATAGTTCACCATCAACCATCATCTGCGGTATTTCACAATATGATCCAATATGCATGGTTCGTATCGAAACTGACCGGAGACAGAGAAATCTTTAGAAATGTCAACGAGGTTTGCTTTCCGATAGATATCCTCGAAACTCCTTGCTCTTGTAAAAAATCCTCATTTATTTGATGCGCGAATTGTTTAAATATCTATTGTTTCGAATGTTTTTACGACAACTACCATTCTGCCTCTTGTACAATATCGAAATCTAGGGAATAAATATATATTCATGCCTATTCTTTAGTACTTGATTATAATCAAGTACTAAATAAGTAAAAAAAAAATAAGGAGAATAATTATTATTATTCTCCTATGCACCCAATATTTAATATACAATACAAACGAAAATTTGAAGGGGATAATTTGGACGGAAATTTCAATATGTTGAAGTAAAACATGTTGTCAATTAAAAAAAAAAAAAAAACAAATTGTTCAAGTTCGTTGTATAAGTAATTTTTCAATACAAAAAAGTGAAATAAAAAAAAAATTTTAAATCACGAACAGAGGTTTGAACACGAAACCTCCAGGTTCCTACGCTGTCCCGGTACCACCCCGGCCACTGGACCGCTTGAATGATGTTCAACACATTCTAGTATATAAACTGTGACCGCGACTTCTCGAGTGTTTTTCTCGTAAATGGATGGCCATGTGACCCTATGGCTGTGCCATAGCAACAGCATGGGGTAGTACTGCAACCACATGTCGCCCCATCCCAAACTGCATTTCCCAAATCTGGAACTCCCCTTGTTAGATTTCTAAGTAGTTACTAGCTTTAAATAAATCAATTTTTCATAGAAAATGATTATGATGTAAGAAATTTGAAACATTCATTTGCAAAATTATTGAACATCATTTCCTTTAGCCTATATTTCATTGAAAGTATGTTTTATTCCCTCATCATTTAAGAAAAATGATAAAAATGCAAATTTCTAGCATGCACTTTTCTTTATTACATATTTTCACTTTAACTTGTCCCAGACAAACTAAAAATCGGACTTTCGGAACAGATCATGTGTAAAATCAAAAAGAATGGAAAACTGTTTGATTCACCTGAATAAATTTTTTTATACTGGAGAATATCTTAGATATTCTGTAAGTTGTGGAAGTTGTTTATAATCGATTATTTAGACTATTCTAGGAATACGAAAGTTCTCTATTCATTGACGGTTCGGATTCTGAGAATATTTCTCATAATGAAACAAGCTTTTCATCAAATAGACAATGATTTACATATTTATTTGTAACAACAATGGACACCAACAATATTGTTAACGATATCGTTATACGTATACTCGCGTAAAACTAATATTCATACAGCTTCAGGGTTTGAAGCTCGACGAAAAT
This sequence comes from Rhimphoctona megacephalus, assembly GCA_963989365.1. Lineage (NCBI taxonomy): Eukaryota > Metazoa > Arthropoda > Insecta > Hymenoptera > Ichneumonidae > Rhimphoctona > Rhimphoctona megacephalus. The sequence goes on from OZ022417.1 coordinate 17,661,879, forward strand.
ACAGATTAGAAGAGGTGAGACAGCATTGCTAATACGTCCATTAATGAGAGCCATTCGCGCAGAGGTTTGGTGCATTTCTACCATCCGTATTGTATAGGAAACAGGGCAATGGGAGATCTCGTGCAATTTCTGGCCATATTTCCACGTATTTGGTTCGAATAATATGCCTATAAAGTGTACGTACGCTCATATAGCACACACGGACACGTCTTTGTGTCCTTTAGCCTTTATGCGTATAAAAATTAATATGTAAGTGAGGGAGGGTCAACAGAATTTATGAGAGCCGAATATTGATCTCTTAATTATAAATGACGGTCTGTTTTTTATTGATAGTTAATAGATGTTTTCACTGACGGAAGGAGTATCTTATAATTTAGATTATGCCATAATTACTTTTGTAATTACGAGTATTCTCATAAATAATATCACGTGTTTTCTCAATAATATTTGTACAAGGGGCGATGTACATACGTAGTAATATTTAACAATTGTTTCTTGACTACGATGTAATGCTAGAAAGGCTAGCTTCTGAGGCAAACCCCAGTTCTTGATCGAATGATGTATTCGAGGGTATTTACGTCCATAATAGCCAGAAATTGTGGCATAACTAAGGCTCTCTTGGTCGCGGTGAAACTAAAAAGCTAATATATACATAACATATATCTACATGATTTAATTAAAGAGGACCGATAAATGGTCAATAAAATGTATTAAAATTCCGATTCTCGTCGAATGTGTAGCTATCTCTTAAAAGGAGTGGTTAATAAAGTTGAAAAATTGCGTTACAAGCAGTCAAAGGACGAGTAATGAACGATGAACAGCAACCCCGCGCAATTACCTCATAACTTCGTGAACGAGCCACATCGAGCTTTCCATTCACGACGTTTTTTTCTTTGTCTTTTCCTTTGGGACATCGAAAATAAGCACATTATTCATACGCATCGGGATAAATGTAATAAGCTGCGATTGAATTACGGTCTTTGTTATAAAAACATGGTTGCCAGTAGACGTCTATTGAATGTTTGATTTCCGCGCATCTAAACGAGACGACTAACGCAAAATGCTTTTTCCCTGCGAAAGACCAAAGTGCGTACAAGAAAAATGGCAATTCGACAAAAATAAAAAATTAAACTAGAACGAGAGTGTATCATTATTATGTCTTTTTCCATCTCTTATACGTTTCGTGGGCCTAGAGGGATAAAAAAGTCACGGAACTGTGTGTGTCGAAGATTTGCGCATGCCTCGAAGGGAAAAGCATATTATAAAAGATGTCTCGGGTGAGAGGATGAAATACATTTTCTGAATAGACACATGTATAAATGTATACAGCTAAGGGCAAGAAGAAAGGGGTTTGTTGCGTCCGTATATAGACGGTAAAAAACATGCCAGAGAGTCAAGAGGGTAAAAAAATGTTTAAAAAGAAAACAAAAAAAGAAAAAAGAATAAATGAGAAGAAGAACTGGGCAAAAGGAAAGAGGGAGAAAGAGGGAGAGAGAATGATACTGAAATGGAATAAGGGGATGAAAAAAAATACGAGTACGGAAAAAGAAGTCGTTCGCCTTATTGTGCAACGGTTGGACTGTGCGACTCAAAGGTTTTAACCTTTGTAGTGCGGGTGTGTGCGCGAACTATGAGAGGGTCCCATGAATCGTTGGCCAGCTCATTGGGGTAGGGCGAAACCAAGTCCACGGGGGTAACTAACCCCCAACGATCCTCTTCTCTTTTTACACGAATACACAGATGTATTGTATTAGTTAGCAATGAAAAGGACGTTTCCTACGACACTTTGCATCTTGAGAACCTTGGAGTTACGCCATTTTGTTGATCATCTGGTTAATATATATTTATTCATACATAGTCTTCATAGAATGTTATATAATATTCGTATATACGTGACGTCAAAGAAGTGGAGGACAAAAATACACCTAGCCTACCTCGTTCATTTTTATCCCCTAAAGCAATTTCAGCATTGTTTTAAAATAGTACTTAGCAGGGTCATTGTATTATGCATGCGCCCTTCTCTAGTGGGCCGAACGCAAGCCAGCCCCGCGCAAGCCGCTCACTCACTTTCACTCCTTCTCTCACTCTTCTCCTTTCCTCTCTCTTTTCTCTCGGTCTCTTACTCTCTTTTTCTCTCTTCTCTCTATGTGAGAACACTTGATTTCTCGCACACGTGAGCCCCTCTCGTCCCATTGTTATAAAAACCAGTGAGAGCGAGGGAGCAAAGGGTTTACCGTACAAGGGGACGGAGGAAGAGCACGAGTACTGCTGCACCACGATGAGAAAGAGTCGCGGTCTCGTACATATACACGTCAGACATTTTTTCTGAAAAGCACTTTTTTTTCTTCGTGTCTGCGGTGTATTACTTATTCTTAAATAAGAAACTAAAAATTACATTAAATGAAACACGTCGTAGAAAAATTTACTAAAAGTTGGAAGATCTTTGCTTTGTTAAAATCTTACAATTTTGACATTTTTTATTATACAGTATAAAAATACTGAGTATTAGGCAACAGTTTAGAAAGTGGAAAATTTTTCACACTATCAAGTAGAAACAAATCTTGTAAGGGCAATAAGAGATGAAAAAAAAACTAATTCCCAAACGAACCGTTGTGGAGAAAAATAAAAAATAACTTTTTTTAAATACCTTTTCAATTTTATTTTCATAGGCAATTACACCGAATTCGGTATTGATTGAAATATCAAATAATATCGTAAATTATCTTTTTTTTTTCTTCGAAATGTTAAAAAATGCACGATTCTCCACTTACAATCAACGATTCCAGGCTATGCGTATAGCCCGTCTAGAAATTTGTTAGGTTTTGCCTGTTCGGGATCAGGCTGTGATCAGGTTGCAAAATTGGCAGCGCTAATATGGGACCCTTGATCCGGTCATCACTGACCGGAGCCTTCCATAGTAACTGACAAATCAGGCTAACCTAAAATGGTTCTATCAGGTGTGATTTGGTGAGGCTCTACTGACACATGCCCTAGTCAAACCTTGGTATGGTGTACACTAATAATGTTCAACTGAGGTTTGCCCCATGGGGCCTTAGTACGGCTCACTGTAACAGCGCCTATAGATTTACCCTATAACCCTATAAATAATTACCTGGTAAGGTCTATCTTATGACCTCCATACCATTGCTACAACATCGAAACGTGTGTCTCTATCCTCAAAAGTTCTGAATTCGTGCGTGAATACTGCTCCCGATTTTATCGAGTGTTTATTTATTTAGTTTATTATAATATGTATATCTGAGGTGTCAACAATTGGAGATTTAATTAATTTAAACTATGCGAGTAAGAATATAGCGTTGAATTGCGTATACCTATTATAATTATGAATGGTTCCTGAAGAAAAAATCTAACCTAACAAATCACCACGTGGTTATAGTGCGTGTGATATATACTAAGTGATGTGTTCAATATACTCATACGAAAACAAAATATCAAAAAATTGAATTAAATGAACCTTTAAGAGCGATAAGAATATAGTGAAAAAGTATTAATATATAATGTGAAAAGTAATGATGAAAGTCCTAACCTAATAGAATACATACATAAACGTGTATGTATGTATTAAGAGGAAGCATTGTAATGGTACAGTTAGGCAGCTCAATCAGGTCCGTGTTCAGCAGTCCGATCAGAGCCTGGTCACTCAACCTAATCAGGGCCCAATTAGTCAGCCTGCATCAGGGCATTATGTGCCACACCGTTACATTTCGTGTTAGGGCGCTATCAGGTCGCCTTGTAAGCGCCTTTATACAGCAATGAGGCAGCCTGATAACAACCTGAAAAGGTCTCTACTATAATTTCTAGGCGGGAGGTTGTATAATTTTTATATTGTCTCGAGGCTTGAGTGTGGACAAGAATTAGCCAGGTTGTCTATAGCCCGGTGATATATTTCCGGGCTAAGGCGATATAGGTTATGAATCGGATAAGAAGCGAGGACAAGAACGAAATGAGGGGAGAATGAAGAGCGTATGAAGAGTCAAGAAGGTAGATGAAGAGGAAGAGAAGAGAAGTTGAACGGAAAGAGAGCGATGTAAGATCAGAAGAGTGTGTGACGCCCGCGGTAAGGTTTTAAGAGCCCTCTTAGAAAATAAAGGCTCGCATATGTTTACTGGATACACATATGTATATTCCGATGTATATTTCGTAAGAAGTCATCTCTTTTCTTTTTTCTATTCTGTATATAGCGAGTTTCTCTCTCTCCCCTTCTCCCTCTGTCGCTGTCTATATTTCTCTTGGAAAATGGCCTTGCCAAAATATTGTCCAATCGTTGCTGTACTCTAATAAGATTGACTGGCTTCAGTGGAGTCATCCACTGCATATGCTGGTCGTTCAATCAGTACCAATTAAGCGGTACGTTAAAGCCCACCACGTGTGATTCGTATATATACATATGAAACGTTGCTTCGATGCTTGATTTAAAGGGGATGACGTCAAATCCCGATGTTTAATGGAAAAGTCATCGTGTTTGCCAACGAGCGTACACACATGCGGCAAATATATATACAGATAGATATATATATATATGCCAGAGCCGCGTGCTCCCGTCGGCCTTTAAAGTGTTTCATGAATGGGTATACCGCACCGAATGATTCAAGCTCTCATGGGTGGGTGTGCGAGCTTCATCGCTCTCGCGTTAACGTGGCAAATGTGTTGGTATATTCGTTGTATATTGGCTAAATGATCGAATCGCCCGCAGCGTGGCAAACATTTTCTTCGATGATTATTCCCACGATATCGTAGTCACGGTCATTCGAGCACCGAAAAATCATTTAAACGCGATATGCGCTAAAGCGATTATCCCTTGATAAAATTTTATGCGATTTGTCAAATATTTTATTCTTATTTATTGAATTACATTTGTTTGAGTATTATAAAATTTGTTTTTATACAGAGTAAATAATTGATTGTATAGTTTTTTAATGAATAATTACACGATGATCAAATTTCATTTTCATTGAACAATTAATTATTTGTCGTCACTGTTAAATTTATTTCAATATGAAATTAATTGAATGATTAATTATGAAGTATAATTTTAGTGAAATCATTAATTATTTTATTCGATCAGGCCACTAAAGGAATTTTATTTTAATTAGATGAATTTTCAATTCGATTTTTTATCACGCTTATTTGAATATTTTTTTAACAAACAGACATATGCAGCTTCATCGCGAATTGCTTTAGACTAATATATATATATATATATATGTATATGTATGTACGTGCTATTAAAAAACAAGCAACATGATGATGACAATTTTAAAACTACGAGAAGTTGTTAAGTACACGACCGTAGGGCGCGCGTGGCCAAAGGCGCTGGAACGGCCCTCTCTCGCTTTCATTGTTTGTCGTGTCTCCGACTCTCGCCCCTCATCATCGCCAGCGAACTCTCTTTTTTCATTTTTTTTTTACCCCTTCACTACGTCCGTACAGACCAGAGAGAAGACCAGCCAAGAGCCGCCGGTGTTTCTCGCTATACAATCGACCATCGTCGTCTCATCTCTCGTGGCAGCCTACTAACTCGGCGAGGGTCTCATTTTCATTAACAATTAAAGTTGAAACTCACGAGGTTACCGAAAAAAAAAAAAAATACGTGTCCCGTAATTTCGTAAACTCGAATATAAATTATTTCGTACAAGTCTTCAGGACGAAATATTGGCAGATTAAAAATGAATGTCGCTGTATTTTTGGCGATAATTAATTAGCAATAATGAATGAGCATTAATTATGTTCGATATGATTTTTATTGTGACAATATTTGTAAATGACTTGACTTTAACGATTCAATATTAATTAAAATGAATTCAAGTACATTAACCAAAAAAGTGACCTATTTCAAATTTACTAAAAAGTAGCTCCAACATAAAAAACTCCATTGAATTTGTGATGATTATAAAAATATTGTGGAAAATTTCCTGAAACGAAATTGTCCATCGTTAATATTATCAAACGCAAGAATCTTCGCGTATGAAAACTCAGAAATAGTATTTCACGCAATGAAACACAAAGTTGTTGAAAAAAAAAAATGAAGAGAAAAACATGAGTAATTCCTATTTTGTGACAGTGGAAAAGAGCACGGAGTACCATTGGTAGCGATGGTCGGGGGTAACTAAAAAATATATGAAAAAATTCTCGAATTCATCTCTCTCAAGCGTGCGTCAACCATTTCCGTGTGTACGCACGCGCGCCTGGTTTATTTATATTTCAGTGGAAGCTTTCAAAAGAGCGCAATACGTCGAGATTAACCAGTCTACAAAAAAAAATTATATGTATATCTATATATGTGTGTATTATATGTATCACCGAGAACCGCCTATGAGCTGCTTGCGTCGAGAGATTGCAAAAAAAATCAGAAATATTATTAAAAGCCGCTCGGTGACCGCTATATTCGAGAGCCACACCGTTCTGCGGTCCTGGGCTGGAGTGAGAAGGATGGCTAACACGTCCGGGGTGAAACGTACATTGGTACGAGGTGGAGAGAAACCCGTTGTATGTTGGTTATCTTCGGTGTACAGCCATATACAAGCAACCGACTTTCTATAAATGTGCATAAAACTTCTCACCCCTTCTATACACTCGTGGCTCATGCACCCCATTACAAAAAGTACATGTATATTATTCCCGACACTTCCAAACGCCCGCGTCCTACCGTTTCATATACGAGGATTTATTTTTATCATTTTTTTTTTCATTTTTTATTATTACGAACAAAAAGAAAGATAAAAAATGGCTAGTATAAAAATGTGACGGTAGAATTGAGTCGTCAAGCTGCGCGATAAACTTTGCCTTTTTCAAGCCCCGACCTTCTTTTTTCTCCATTTTCGAGTTGCAAGCGAGCTGAAAATTGTTAGAGAAATGACAAATGTTTTGTTTGTTAAATAGACGATTCGTGTATTGTCTGATTTTACGAAAAATGACACGGGATACGGGTTTTGGTGCACTCCAAAAATAATCCGGTTGAAAATTATATTTGTCTGTATGAGACATTATTTTTTCATAGAAAAGGAATTTCTGGTATTATCTATCGACAATTACATTGAAACTGCGAACTCAGGGAGTGGGATGACTGATGCATCATACCACCCTCTGGATAAAAATAAACAACCCCTTGATATCAATAATGCAAAGTTATATCTTCATATTATTTTCAGCATAGCTTCGCTAATTTTTATAACTACGTACAAAGGTTTTAGGTTTTCATATGTTATACTTGCCATGCAGAAAATTCTTCTCAATGACGGACTCCATAATGCACTCGCGATCTCGCTATAAAACCAGCATACTTTAGTCATGAACGGCCACTTTGCACAAATGGCTTCGTACATCACGAGCAAATCAAAGAAGTGATAACTCTGTCTCTGTTTCTCTTTACTCAACCTGTTTATCTACATGTATATATCTCCTTCTCTCTCTCTGTCTCCCTTTCTTCTTTCGCCAGAATAACTGAGCTAACCTACGGGTGCTTCAGTGATAGGATAATAGTAATGTGCTTAATGGTAAATGGAGGGCATTCAAGAGACCGAGATTCAGATGGCACTCATAATGGTCGCTTTGCAAGCGTATCATCCCTAATAAGTACAAGTGGCACAAAATAGGTGTAATCACTTTAGTTGGAGATCACATATCGCGGTTAAGATATTTTACCGGCGCTCTCGAGACGCCAAGACATCATTGCTCGAATCAAATATATTCATCTGACTCGAAATTATCGATGGCAATCACGCTGCCCGGAACATTTTTGGAAACAGTTTCAAGGAAACTGTCACACTGTGTGGAAGACCGAGTCCTTAGAGATTTCATTTTTGGGCCATCGAAGATTTAGAAAAATCATGTATTATCTTTTAAATCTGTAAAGTTAGAATATTGAAAGAAAAAGAATTAAAAACAGTCAATTTTTCTAACAGAATTTCTGCTTCAAGTTCTACTCTTATTGAAGGGAAACCACTAATACATAAGCTTCTCTTTTTGGATCTATATTGGCCTTTACGTAAAAAAAAATCACTCAAAGTGCTCAAAGCAAAGTGTAAATCTCAAACCTCCGAATAATAAGTTAATGATTACTCAACAATGACTCATTTATTTTGCTATATTCAGGGCAATATCTGGAGAGAATTGAAACCGTTCCGACAAGTGATTTACAAATAAAATATAAATATATGTGGGAGAATGTATGGTTGTCTGACCGAAAGTGTAAAGGGCCGAATTTAACCTACCAAAATTTTATTAAGCACCAATGATCGTTGGGATTATCGAATCAAGAGATGCAACCACAGGGAAATATAATGATAAATTCTTGCGCGAGAGGTGTAAGTATAAATTTAACATGTATACACTATGAAATATACGTACACGTATTTATATAAATATATACAGAAGAGAGTTTGCAATCGAGAAGTATAACTCATTGAATGTTTGTTTGCATTATCTGGAAGCGTTCAAATAACCGTATTTACCTTTCATCTATAGTATGACGAGCTGATATATCGACGCTCGTTATTTTATCGGGCTTTTACCGTAAAAGCATTATTTTCCGACATGAGCTATCCAATATTTTACCGATCATACAGCAATGCCCAATCCGTAAATATCAGTCTATCAAATTTTTTGACAACATCTGCTTGAAAAATAAAATCTCATTGGTAGTCAATATTATTAAAATATTACATTTTTGGCTTCTTTTAATGTAAGGCCGTATATTTGTCTAAATTGCTATTTTCAGAGATGATTTTTAGGATAGAATAATTCTAAAACTGTTTGAGTTTTTTATTTTATATTTTGTTCACGTGTTTATGTATTCTTTGAAAACAGGTACAAATTTTTGAGAAAAAATTTAAAAATTTAATGTCAAGCCTCTTACAGACGATGCTATTTTTCGTACTAGATAGCATACGTAAAGCGCACGTATGCTATCTAGCACGAAAAAGCGGTATCGTGTGCAAGGGATTTTATATTTTTATACGATTGAGTAAAACGGTGTAGGAAAAAGACTTCTGATTGGCGACCAGCGTGCCGGACGTTGTATGCATCCGAAGTACAAAAACCGAACGTATTCTTAATCTGTATCAGTGTTGTGAGCAATGGTACCAGAACCAGACAAAAAACACATTTTTTCACAAAATGATGAAATGATAAATTTTGATTATCGATTTTTCCTATGGTTTTTCTCCTTCTACTGGTCTTAGAGAAGAAAGTAACAATTATTTCGACTCAATTCTGGTACTATTGCTGAAAAACGATCTACTGAAGATTTGTGCCCAATGTCAACTCAGCCGGCCAACTCGTTATCAAGATATCGTAGTCGCCAATTTAAAAAGCATATTTTTGAAAAAAAACCCTCTGAAATTCTTTATGAATTTTTTTTTTCAGAAAAATTTGTACGTTTTCTTAAAGAATTACTAAATATGTGTACAAGATTTCAGAAAGAAAACTCGAACAGTTTTAGATTTTCTCTGTCCTAAATGTCATCTTGGAAAACAGGATTTTAGACAACAATACGACCTGAACATTTGTAGGAAATAATGAACCCACAAAAACCATATTTTTATTGATTTTTCGAAAATTTATTGTTTTATTGTTTAAAAAAAAAACAATGAAACAGTGCATTAAATTATTGGATAAAAAATAATGCAATAAACGTATTTTAAAGTCGTCAATAAATAAAGTAGTAATAATTGATTGAGTTCAGAATATTGTTTTTTTTTTTTTCATATCATGGGCTTTGAATGATATATTTGATTTTGTGTTTATAATAAGTTGATACTTCGTACATTGTTTTCACTCTTGACGAAGGATGTACAACATAAATAGCTTAATGCAAATCAACGAGAGAAGGCTTCCGTTTTGTGAAAGAGAATTCATTATGCTTCGTTCTTTCATATAGAAATCTTAATGCTTCGCCTTCTGCTTATATGTTAAATACACTTGTAATGCACACTGGTGATATGATCGAATTTCATTATACTTAGTGAATGGGCATGTCCTACAAAAAGTAACTACGGATGACTCGTACAATTACATGCGGGTCTATTGATCATGGTTGTCGTCATAAAATACGTAATCGAAAAATAACGAGTCATTACGAATAAATCTTTGATAATCGAAGTTTTCCGCTTTCAGAGAACGATTCGCAGGTTAGTAGATATATATTCAAAAGAAAAGTTTCTGTCCACATACTTTATTTAAATTGATAACAAACAAAAGTCTCAATTTTCATTGAAACAAAGTGGTTCCAATATTTTGTCACAAATTTAATCACAAATCAAGTCCAAGTCAAAACAGATTCTCCTGTTCTATTTACTGATGATCAACCAAAATCAATATTATTCATCCAAGCGAATTATATATTTGACAAACAAATATTTCTTTCAATGTAAATACATTTGTTTATCGATTAAGGGAAGGTTATCGTTCATGACCATGAAAAATTCGATATTTTTTTTACATAATTTGCATCCTTAAAGTGTTTAGAATACGTGGATAAAAGGATATTTTCATATCTAAAGTATTTTAGAATTTACAGCCTGTTGAGCGGAACCGTCCGCCGGCTGGAAAACAGGTATGTTAAACTTTAAATGCGTTTTTCTGGAAACAAAATGTTTCAGCGCGCTGAGCGCTCTACAGCTTCAACGGATGAACCGATTCACATGAATCTCTGCGCAATTGAAAGGAAATTCAATTTACGGGGCTATCAGGAAGCGATTTTTGTCAAAAATTTGTGTAGAAATATTTTTTTCGTCCGTTGAAGCAAAAGGGCAAAAAAATTGGGTTTTTTTTTCAAACGGCTGCCATTGTGTTATCTAAGGGTTGTTCAGAAAACGAAAAATGATAAGGCCCTCTAACTTTAATCTAGTTTAATCATTTTTAACCCGTTTTTGTTTCAAATAAAGTGGCAAGACTGTGGAGCGCCCCGCGCAGACCAAAACACGCCGTGCATGGCTTTATTTGACGGGAGCTGGAGCCATCATTGTGGATTTTTTTTAATAAATAAAATTGGAATTTACTCTCCATTGTTAGAAGAATAAAATACGTTTAAACCCATTTCCAAAAGTAATTATTTTATATAAAAAAAAATTCACGAAGTTCATGCATTTTCTTCCCCCTAATCCGGCGGTATAATAATATGACAAATATTTCACGATCAATTTGAATTCAGTAAGTCAATCAGAATGACTTCTACGAGTTTCCCTATTTTAGAAGCATCATCGAAGGTCGCTCACATTGGAACATGCGCTGAAAATGATATACACATAAAATTGTGGATTTTAGCGAAGTATATTAACGGCTTAGAATACATACATCGATGGATTGCGTAATACGATAGGCTAATTTTGATCAACAATGCATTGCATCTTCTCTCCCGTGGGAAGAAGCCTCAGGGAATTATTATTTGCATAATGTATCGGTAAAATTAGCGGTTACGAACGACGATTCATTAGCGAACTGCCGTCAATTACTGAAGCTATCAGCTGCACGAGATCCAGGGCTGTTTACACTCCTAATAAAGCTACATGAAACTTTTATATATACGGGTTAAAAATGTCCTATTAAGTAACGATTCAAAATTTGAATTAACTGATTCGTCTCGAAAAAAAATCGTGCAGCTATTCCAACTTTTTTTAAAATTCGATCCCTAAGCGAGCGAGAAATGCTTGTAGTCCAACTATCAGTGAGCAATCATCGAATTTAGCTTCAAAAAGAATTACAATTTGAAATCATGTATACCTGAAGCTGCGGTATAGAATTTCCAGGTAAGACAAACATTCGTTCGGAAGTCCAGAATTATTTTGTAATTTAATGATAAAAAAAAAATTCGAAGGAAAATCGATCGTGTAAAAAAGTTTGTAAAAGTCCTGATTTACTTCGAGAACGAATTTCCTTCAATTCCAAATGGATATTCGCACAAAAATAATTCTAACAAGCAATAACATAGTCGATTTTTCAGAATCCGACATGCTCGTGACGAAGCACACTATTCGTTCGTCAATACGAGATTAATTATTTTCAACGTCATATTTTCGAAGCCTGAATATACATTTCATTCCATGGTAAAGTGGTTGAATAAAAAAAGCACCGCGAAAATACAAAGAAAAAAAAGTGAGCGAAAAAAAATCGCAAGCCCGAAACTTATGATTATTTATCAGGGCATCGAGTTTTACCGGCAGCATCCAGCATGGATGATGCTCCAGGGCGTACGGAGGGACTCGTGGGTATGGTATATATAGTCGATGGTTCGAGAACAGTTTTGAAAAAAATAGAATGGCGTCGAAGGCTAAAGCACCGCGAACGGGGAAGGAAAAGAGATGCAGAAGGACGGAAACATGAGAGAAAGCGAAAGAGAAAGAGGGAGATGAAGAGAAAGAGAGAGAGAAAAAAGGGAGGAAGAGAGAAAGACCGGGGCGTCGCCATTTCTGATTGAATCCAAGCTTGGAGCTTATATTTTGTCATTCATTGGGCGCCGTCGAGATATATGTAGAGAGTGTGCGGAGAGAGAGCTAAAAGAGCCTGGCGATCGGCAAACGGCGAGTTGCTGAACGTCATATATGCGCTCTATGCACCAACGCAGCAAGTGAGAGAATGAGAGAGAAGATGAATCGAAGCACGGTCCGTTCGTAGAGTGAGGGCTGTTTGCCAACGCAAATTTAAAAATCACGAATTTTTAAAAACTCCTACCCCCTGCACTCTTTCTCTTCCCAATATGCACATATCCGCTGGAGCAACTCTCTCCATCAATGTGTTCAATCTATATATATATCACAACCTACATATGCATAAGTATATACATATATAGAATTCTCGACTACGAAACGAGTGCTTCGATTTCAACGAAAATCATTCGGAGCTTTTCCGCGCAATATATGAAAAAAAATTCTACACATAATTAAAACTTCAAATAAAAACATTCATAAGCGCAAATATTATAGAGCTTTCATCCCTGCCAAAGACATATTTGTTTGAGTTGGAGCTCTCGTAACCATTGCAACAACAGGGCCGTTCCCTGGATAATTTCATGAACCTCGATGATTCATATGAAATTGACGTTCTATCGATGTTCTTGAAAATACTGCCTACTTCCTAAAAAAATAATGGTGAGTCGCACAGTATTTTGATACTCTATTCAATCAATTTCATTTTTATGTTCAAGGCCCTGGATTTTTTTTCAAGTTCGTTTTTTAATTAGAAAATGAATGAAAATTGAGTTTCGTTCAAATGATAGTAAAAATATTTGTTATCTGCAAGCTGAAACGAATGTAATAATATGTGGAAAAAAGTAATCTAGCTTTGAAAATCATTGCTTGTTTATCAATTATTTATTTTAGTATTATTATGTTTTTATTATTATTTTATTATTACTAATTAGTTTTGAGCAAATGGATTCATGTACTTGTGCAATTTGTTGTTTTGTTTTTGATTATTTAACCCGTCCCGAAATAACTATTAGATTGATAAAACATTGAAAGGAATCCATTTAATCAATATGCATGTACCTGTTCGTTAATTTTTTATATTCCGGAATTACCTAATAAATTTTATCTTGAACTCGATACGGACCAATCATTGGAACATCGGAATAATTATATGAAACGGACAAATATATATAAACTTATTTACTGTGGCTTTCTTCACATTCTAAAATTAAAAATATGGCCCAAATTAGCACCAACTGCTCTTCAGACCACCATTAAACTGGCATAATAAAAGTTTATTCGATTGCAACGATCACGAAATTTCGTGGAAGACAAACCGAGTGTTCGGATTCTTCTCGTCACGCTGACCACCAGATCTTCAGAGGCTTCTCGCTGTTCTTGCTCAACTCGTGCGAAGCGACGATTTTACGAGTTTGCAATTTCCGAGAGAATTCGCGGCAGGTTAATGACCAAGTGTCTTTGGCGAATGCTCGGCGTGTCCCTTCACGACATCATACAATTACAAGAAACGTCAAATGTTTCAGTACAAAACCCATCAACCGCTACTGTTGGCCTTTCTCTTAACTCCATATATTTCCGCATCAGGTATTTCCATTCTCCGTAATCCTGAAAACTGTAAACGTAACAAAGATGTCTCTGAGCAAAAATCCATATTGTAAAAATAATTTTATGTTATGATTAATTAAATTTTTACTCATTATAATGAAACATTTTAAGAGAATCAACTACACTCCATTTTTTATGGACAATTTTTTTTCCTCGTGTGTTCATCAGCTTTTGCTTGTAAGCTCTTACAATGGAAACGTGATTATACAAACATGGTTTATTTTCGAATAGAATAGAAGCGTGGCACAAATTGAAAAATATTTACTTCACACATAATTTTATTGCACATAAACGTTTATTAATTAAATAAAAATTCCAATGATTGGCTGTTCAAATTTGTTGGATGATTAATCACAGGTAATTGTTCGTATAAATGAAAAATCGATGAATTATTTTTTCGAATGTTTGTTCGCTATTTTTTATGAGTTCTTGCAATTAAAAATACAATTGTACAGATATTTCACTCGTCAACACAATTATTTACAACTATTGAGAAATTATTTTCAAAATTCACTTTACAGAATTCAAGCAATTTTTATAAATTTTTAAATATCTTTGTAATACAATTCTGATAATTATATTTTCATTAAGATATAACGAATCAATATTTCCGTGTTCCTCATCAACCATGTCATCCAACCATGTTCTTCCATATCCACCCATGCTGGATAAATTTACGTATGTATATCGTACATAACTTTACATACATGCGTATTACGTAGTCTCTCGGACCTCATGCGTCAAGTTTATGTACGTTATGTATACAAGAACGTTTGTCAGTGAGAAAGAAATAACGGTTTGGAAAATACAAGGGTTGCTGAGAGGCATAATCTAAGGGTGGCAGGATTCGTATGTAAAGGGTGAACCCAAACAGAGAAAGAGAGAGAGAGAGAGAGAGAGAGAGAGAGAGAGAGAGAGAAGAAAAAGAAGGGTTTGTACATGCATTTATTCCTCCATGAATAACATAAAGTTATGTCCGTTTCAAGTTCGAAATTACATATATATGGGCCTTTCCATTCCGAGACCAAGTTTAAAGATAAGAAGAATCACTTGTTTTCTCTCTTCAACTACAAATTTGCGAATTAAGTTAATCAGGTTACAGAATAAAATCATGGTGACAAAACCATGGAAACCATTGAAATTAAACCAAAGTGCTGGGATACAGATCAGCATAAAATAAAAACGCTGGTATAAGAAACAATAAATAACAAATTTGGTAAAATTATACTGCGTAAATAAAACTAATGTCCTGCATAATTAATCTTAACGTCAACACCAGTATTTTTATAAAAAAACATGAACATGTTCATATAAAAAAGATACCATAATAAAAAACAAAAAAACCCATAAAATGATTCCAAAGAGATTGCAAAAAATATACTTAATCGAAAAATTCGAAAGTTTCGTCCTTCTCCATGTGATATTTTTTCACAAAAAATAAACATAACATGAAAATTACAGCGATATGAAAAAACCTATCGAATAAATTATAAATAAAATTCGATATTATTCGAATATTCACCGGTCTTCGGTCTTTCAGAAAATAGAAAATTTTGCAAGAATTTTGAGAAACATTTATAGCAAACGTTCGAGTTTTATTTTAAAGTGGTGGAAGTTGGTACGGAAATTCCTTTATGTATATAAGTTAAAATATATCGGCCGACTATATATCGATGTGCAAGATCCTCGACGGTGTCCATAGTAGGGAAAGGAGTGGGAAGACGATTGCATATAAAAATATCTATCGGGAGATGTTTTGAATTTCACATTTGCTCACGGTCAACATTTAAATGAGACGATTGATCGATATTACATTAGAATAGTATATACGTGGACACGAACGCACCATCTTTTGGTCCATCGGGAAATTTCTCCGCAACGGGAGATAAATCTCGTTGCTTTAGATATACGGAACTTGGAAAGATGAATTTGTATATTCTATTTGGTTTTTCTTCATTCCGGTCCTCTGGGAAGTCAGAAATAAGAATCATGTTGGCCGAAGAATATAGAACTTTCGTGACTGCGAAATTCTCATAATAAAGTATTTAAATTTTGATTACAAAAACATTTGTATTATGCAAATTTTCTATTGTGTAATGTAAAACAAATTTCGAAATATTTTTGAAAATTTTTTTAAAAAATAAAAAAAATATTTTTTAGTGCGTAGTTATGGAACTACGCACCAATCAATGATGTTTCGATATTATTCTTGTTAATCGATATTTATAAAGCTGATATTTTCTTTTTTTTTTCATTTTTCTTTCATAACTCACTCTGTTCGATTTTTCACGTCCATTAGAGTTTTTCACTGGAGAAGTAAATATTCGTTGTACAGATAAAAACAGTCTGTGAACCGTTAGTTGTTCCACGTATTGTTTTATTTGTCACATAACTTATTTTCTCTAGCAAGACCATACTGTTTGATAGGAAAAACAAACGCAATTTAGCGAGAACACGACAAGCAATCTGAGTACAAGAGAGCGAGTGAGACAGTCACGGTGTATTTCGTCATTCTCATCCTTCGTCGTCGTCGTCGTTGTCGCAGCAATTTAAATAAACAAATTATAAATATTCTCTCACGCGAAGCCATTCCAGCATGAATAATCATTACTGGGGTATAGAAAGTTGGAGTAAGGGTACTAGCGATTCGATTGATTAAATTTTTTAATAATTCATTTGCATTCCCGGCTGCTCTCTACTGCTTTTACTCTTTTCTACCCGTCGATGTTGCGTCGCTTCTCTCTTTCTTTTACATTCTCTCCCTCTCTCGCTCTTTCGGTATCCGACTCATCGGCATCAACAAGAGCGTATCCAACCCCCTTTAATATATTTTCAAATTACATTTTTAATTGACGCAACAAATGAATTATCGATTGGACTTTTTGTTCATCGTATACATATATATATATACACACAAATACAGATTATATGAATTTATAAATGCATTATTAATACATATTCATGGGCATATGTCTGTGTAATTATATATATAAATAACGTTTCGAACAGTACATACAATAAAACCAGAGTGCATTTTCACGGTGTATAAATGTATGATGTGAAACACATGTATCCAAGAACGTCTACCATTTTTTCACGACTGTATCTCAACGAACACGAGTACCCGCTAACATTCAATGTGACGTCGAATATCATTGAGGAAAACTACCGTGTTCGTGCTTCACAGTAATCCACGAGGAGACAAGAAAAAGAAAAACGAAAAGATAAAATACAAAAGGAAATAGAAAAATATGACCCACGCTCGTCACACAGCAAAATTCTATGTGTGCAATCACAACATCGACGGTGACGACGACGACGAAGAGGGGTGAGATACTCCTCACAATTTTGTTTTTTGTTTGCAGAAATATCAATTCAACATGGCATGAAATTATTCGAATAAAGAGTTAAAGTGAGAGAGACAGAGAGGAATAGAAAATAGAATGAAGTACTTTATTTATGTACATACATATATTCATGGATACGCATAGGATTACTAGTAGAAATTTACGCCGTTATCAGACACGTGCGAAAGCGCGTAAACACTCTCGTGGGTGACAAATTCTCTCTCTTTTTTTCTGTTTCCTTTCATATCTATCTTTCTCTTCTAACCCAAAGTCTTTTTATGAACACGAGCCAGAACGGCAGTTTCAGCTTTCCCGGTGTCGGATAACGAGCAAAGGTATGCCTAGTTAACGGTACTTAGTTGATTACCTTTCCAATCGACACGATGGTCAGCAATCAGCCTGTACTCTCTTCTCTCTTGGCTCTCTCCCGCTCTCTCATTCACGTTAACTCACTCGCGTCAACTACTACTGTATTTATACGACTTCCACTACTCTGTCATACGGTTACCAGTTAGTCCATTAGAATCCAGAATCAGCATACACGACAAATTCGGCATTTGATAGATACATATATATATATATATATATATATATATATATATATGCATACTGTAACGATACGACTTTTTACGCGTAAAACGAAAACACTTATCACGCGCGGTGTTTAAGTTTCGGCGTCGGTCGCAATCTTGAATATATATCAGCACTAACGCTACGGGCATATCGCCGCCTAGCGGGAAAAATACAAAACTAAGTTTGCGTACGTGTTTTCGGATTATTCAAACAATTAAAAGGACTATTATAAAAAAATAGATGCGCGATATCTAAAGAAAAAAGAGATATGAATAGTCACACGTAGAAAACGATATAAATGTACATAAAATTACCGGTAATTCAAGATTGTAAAAGTCGGTAACTTCTGCGCATACGTATGGCGATCGCGCTGAGAGAAAGAATGAATCAGAACAAAATATTTAATTATTTAAAAATAACGAAAAACACTTTTATTATTTAAAAAAGAGTGATTAATGGTAAAATAAAAATAAAAAAGGATTAATAAGGGAAAAATAAGAAAGGATAAATAAAAATAAAAAAGGATTAATAAGAAAGAATTAATAAAAAAGGATAATAAAATAAAATCGATCAATTTCGCGCAAGCGCAGTACGTGTTGAGTAAAGTGGGGGTAACATGAAGCGAATCAAATTAGAGAAATGTAAAAGTGGGGGAGAGAAGCGCCAATGGAAGTTTTCAAAAGAACAGACATGCGTGGTACATTCTTTGTGGGCGAATCAGAGCTCGAGTCAGAGAACAAAGGATCTGCCAGGTATAAAAGATCGTGCACAGCGGCATTCCATACTCATTCTTCGGAGAGACACCGAGCTCTCAGTAGCAGAACTCTTTACCGCTTTTAGCAGCAGTAGAAACCCTTCCTAGCCTAAATTTCATTGATGCTCGGAATATTGGAGTGGTTCAGCGACGTTCAACATCCGTTGTCCGGGTTATCTTCCTATCTTTTTGAAATACGGTGTATTGACATCGTTCGGCGACGTTCGAAGCCCGTAGTCTGCATTTCACACTACCTCTAAATTATTCTACTAATAAAAATCTATTCCTGCTGAAAACGTGAAACTTATTTCACTATTAAAGTTTGCTTTGCTATCAAAATTAAAAATTTTTAATTCAAAATTGTTCATTATAAAAAAAAGTGACAGGCCGAGTCACCAGTTCTTTATACTAAGTAATACTTCGTTTAATAATTCAAAAGGCTTTGGTAAGAATTTTTATTTTATAGACTCAATTGACAAAACAATTTTTAGTATTATATCGAATAATTCGACTTTGGGATTCTTAAAAATTTGAATTTCGTGGGGTAGAAAAGAAAATTCTCAATTCAATCTACGGCCTACAAAAGACCGATTTGAAAATAATCAAAATAAATCGAATAAATTGTTATTATTATATAGAATCAGCGCAAAAATCACCAATTAATATTATATCGAGTCGAAATCACGTGACCGATTATCACGTAAAATAACAGAAGGAAAATAAAAAGAGTACAGAAGACATTGTTTTCCATTAGATCCATATCGTTTTTTCATTCGGACATCGTTTTTTTCGTTTAAACATTTTTTTGTATCATTTCTTTCCGCGTCCTTTTCGCATCAATTCACGTGATAGCACTAGAACAAATATCATCGTTTGAAAAATCGATTATATATCAAGAAATAAGCGCGTTAAAAATAATAACGAATCGAAACAAAATAAACCAAATAATACGAATGCGAAAATAAATAATAATATCATCGTTTATTTAATAAACGTACAAAACCGAAAAATGCACAATTCTGTTTTATTGAATAATTCCAATTTTATATTGTTTTCAACATAAAATCCTCGTTTTCTCACATTTCTTACATACCTGTTCCGAATTATCTGGAAGCTCGAACCGACGCGTAACGATTAGATGTTTTCGGTAAAAGCGCCCCGTTATGGGCTATGTGCAACTGTCCTCGTAGCGCCGCCAGGTGGCCATGTTTGAAAACGGCTGCCAGTTTCTGTGTACGGTGCCTCACGGTGTAAATAATATATTATTTAATTACCCAGTGAATTATTGGTAAATGATTGAACCCTTTTTATATATCCAAGATAAGTTCCCATTATTTTTGAATGTCAATTTTAATCAAGAGTTACTTAATCTAGATTGTTGCAAATTTAAATTATAAGATGATGTGACAGACTAACCTTTCATTTTCCTCATACGTCAAATTTTATTTATTTACAGAACGCTCCGATTTGATGCACATTTTGGTTATCGAATATACTAGTTGCGCTGCGATTCCGATCGCTCACCTGTATGCCAGAATTTGTCCGTAAACAAAATACTTGTATAATAAAAATGTTAACAACTGGTGAACCTCGTTGATGTCAACAATAACATTTTTTAGCGCGATTACACGTGATATTTACATCTGATATTTAGAAACTGAGTTTAAACATACGAGACAGTACTGCAGCCGTTTCCTCATTTCGTCACCGCGAGCGTTTCAGTCGAAAAATGTTTAGCCTCGTCCACATGCACATAGCCCATAATGCATTGAGGTATATATAAAAGATTTTACGAGTTCTGTGCGAACACGGCACACGTCATAATTAAGAGTCGCGATAGCCACTTAAGACAAATAGATTTACTATGCTATATGCGCCTGTCAAAGATGAGTGAGTCGTACAAGACACTTATACCAGAGGCAGCGGCGTGAGCAACTGTTTTCAAAATTCTTTCCGTAATGTTTAACCGTAAAAAATAGCATATATGCTGTAAAAAATGTTGAGACAAGTACATTTACTCCTCCCGAATAGTTGATCTGGTAAAAAATTTCCTTCTGAGCGTGAACTCTAACAAAAAGTTATAAAAGAGATTTCCTCCCAAAAAAATCAACCTTGCAAAAATTCTCTCATTCACATCAAATCTCTCAACTAATTATAGGAGAACCCCACAAAAATTTTCTTAATAAATTAGAAACTCACAGAAAGTTATAAGAGTCTTCCAAAAATTTACCCATCAAACCATAAACTCATAAAAGATGCCAATTCAAATCCGACCAAAAATTAAGTCTAAACTTTACAAAAATAAACGAAAACTATAAAAGCATTAATAATAAAATACATTAAGGCAATGTGAAAGACGTTCAAGAAAATATAAAAAACGCTGGGTCGGTAAAAATCATGTAACCAATTTTTCTCCTACACAGATGATATTTTGAGCAAATAACGAGAACCACCTCCCGTTCAGTTGAAAAACGAACAGAGTGGTTCTCGTTATTTGCTCGAAATATAATCCTTGTTGGTTACGGAATTTTTACCGACCGAGCGTATTTCACATTGCCTTGAACGTCTTTCACATTATCACTATCACTATTTAGTAATGTACTGACCAAAAGTCACGACTATCACTCTAATTAAAATCAAAACTGACGAAAAAAGTATTGGTCAACTGTCTTTATAATCTCACTACTGTCACTCTATAAAACCATAAATGGAAAGTCAATCAGAAATATATAGGTATATAGTCAATATATCATTCACGAATCACCAGATTTTTATACCAGTATTACTAGTATCACTAGACAGCGACCGTGAAAAAAAAAACAAATAAACATCAAAATGTGTGCGAAAAAATGCACCATTTTTTGGTACAACGAAAAAATAAAATCTTCATATTTTCAATACGTACGAAGCTACAGAGCTCTAAATAGTCACGATCGAAAGAAAAAAAAAATAGAAAATACGTAAACCCGCAACATCCTCCAAAATGCCATAATTATTTAAGTATTACGGAAACAGTTTTTGAAAGTTTTTGAAAACGGTTGGAAACGTATTCCTCGCTGTAAAAAGCCTTGGTGCGAACTCTCTTTTATAAATGTACTTGTCTGAAGTCTCTACCACGACTCTAGATAAATTACTGGAAATGAAAGATGATTCGGATGCACGTTTTTTTTCTTTCCATCCTGACTAATACGAACCCTGTTGCTGCAGGCATACTGAAGATATAATTTTTTTGGCACCTTTACAACCCTACCAAAAAAAAGCCTACTTGTAAGAATCTCTACCGCGCGATCTCTACCAAAGAAATGTCCACCAACAAAAAACATTATCCAAGCCTAAAACTACCAAGATTTGTTTACTACCATGGTCATACTCTACCAACGAAGAATTACTAGCGTATATATCTATATACAGTGTAATATATAGTTATATTACATTAGTAATTCTTCGTTGGTAGAGTATGACCATAGTAGTGAACAAATCTTGGTAGTTTTAGGCTTTGATAGTGTTTTTTTGTTGGTTGACATTTCTTTGATAGAGATCGAGCGGTAGAGATTCTTACGGGTAGGCTTTTTTTTGGTAGGCTTGTAAAGGTGCTATTTTTTTGGCACCTTTACAACCCTACCAAAAAAAAGCCTACATGTAAGAATCTCTACCGCGCGATCTCTACCAAAGAAATGTCCACCAACAAAAAAACACTATCCAAGCCTAAAACTACCAAGATTTGTTTACTACCATGGTCATACTCTATCAACGAAGAATTACTAGCGTATATATCTATATACAGTGTAATATATAGTTATATTACATTAGTAATTCTTCGTTGGTAGAGTATGACCATGGTAGTGAACAAATCTTGGTAGTTTTAGCCTTGATAGTGTTTTTTTATTGGTTGACATTTCTTTGATAGAGATCGAGTGGTAGAGATTCTTACGGGTAGGCTTTTTTTTGGTAGGCTTGTAAAGGTGCCATTTTTTTCACTATTCGATGAAGCTAAAAAGTGTACAAAATTGTCGCACACTTTTTTCGGCGATTAATTTTTTTTGTCGTTTCCATCATCTAGTGACCACTAGTAATATCGGTAAAATTTGCTGGTGATATTTGAAAAAAAATCGATAGTTGTGTATGACAGCTAGCTATCCGATTAGATTTTGACATTTGACATTAAACATTTCTTCCGATTAACCTGATAAACAGGTATAGTTTGACTTGTGGTTAGAGCGGTGGTGCGAAAAATAGATTTACAACTTATTCGACCATGACTACATAAATAAAATGGAACTAATTACGAAAGTAAGTTATATTTTTATTGTTATTATTATCACATCATAAATTCATTACGATATTTATCGCTGATTATTATAATGATTTTTGTCAATTAACTTAAACTCAGTTCTCCACTACACAGCCGACGAGATTTATTTTTTCAACGAAAAGTCATTGGACAAGCAACTACAACCCCAGTTGGCATTTACAAAGCTTCACTTATATCTACGCACAATACGAAATTCAGTCGTATCACTCTCCTGCAAAGCTCGAAAAGCGATGTTTCGAAACAGAATGAAGCGATGAGAAAAAAGTTTCAAGCCAGAAGAAGATCGGGTAATTATGCAGTTTGACCACTTTTCCGAAAATCGATGCAAGAATTTTTTTTTAGCATGAACTGCTTCGATTAGTCACCATTAATGAAAATTCGTCGGGGGAGGCTGACATTTTCCATAAAAACCATAAGTTATGGGGTTTTGAAGTGACCAGAAATACGTGATAAAATACGGCATTTCCGAATATTTCAATGCTTACGTCACGGAACACGCGCACACACATACACACACACACACACACACACACACAGATTTGTTTGTTTTCTCGAAACAGCTACGTGCTTCCTTAAAGGTAGTGTATTATGAATAAGGTAATAATGTATGTACTATCACTGAAATCAGAACATTTGTTTTGATTTCAGTAATCGAAACTGCCCTTCCCCATACTACTTGTATTTACATTATGTCCCGAAGTACTGTTTTTATCGAAGTAAGTTTTTCGAAAAAGTGGTCAAACTGCATAATTACCGAAGATCGGAAAAAAAATTTCGTAAGTTCTTCACCAATTTTTTTTTACCAAACGCTTATTATATATAATTCGTGATCAATGAACGTGATCAAAAACTGGTGCAGTACCTCGGCCAAATTTTTTTCTATTCAAATTTGTTTTACACTTCGAAATGTTGTTTTTAAATTTTTTCCTGTTTCGAAATTTCGTTTCATAGTGATCTAAAATAATTTGAAAACACTGTGAATTTTATTTCTATTGAAATGTTTTTTTCAGTGGAATTTTTTATCGTTCGTAATACATAATTCGTTATTAATAAGCGTTATCAAAAATACCAGCAATGTTTTTTTAATTTCAGTGTTCCTGTGAATACATTTTCAAATTTTTACGAAACCATCCCATCGCTTGTAACTTTTCCCCTAGTTCACCAACTTCCAGGTTCTTGTGAAACCCCCCTGAGACTGTTGCCCGCAATCAATATTCCATAATGCATTGCTGCATTGCATTTGCATGAGGGCTTAGGGAAACTATAGAAAATCCGAACGATTTAAGTGACTATATTTTTAATGAGTTTTAGTTGGAACCATTGGGAACTATTTTTGTTCCCAAATTTTGTTTCATTTTCATTTTTTTCTAATTTGAAAACCGTCAATGCATTTGATTTAGTTCGATTTTTTTTTTGTGTCATTATTTGTTACACATTTTTTTTAGTTTGAAATTTCTTGTAAATTTAGTTTTCATTCATTCTTGGTTCTTTTATGCGTCTTGTTTCTTCAGAATTACTGTTCGTTTGAAGTAATTGAATAAATTTCTAATCGTTGAGATTTATTACGAAGAGGTTTGAATTTATATGAATATTTTTTTTTTTGAAAATCTTGACATTTTTTTTATTATTTCCAATATGGAGCCTCCAAATTGCCTAATGCCACGATTTTTTGCCAAAATTAGAATAAATATGGAGAATGGTTAGCGCGATCTTTCAAATTTTGGTTAAGAATTCAATTATTACGGGAATCACTCTTTTACGAAATATTAACATTTTTTTGCTACAACAGTGAAAGGAAAGAAGACTTTTGTGGCACAAAATTTGTTAACGTTAAAGATACCGAAAAAAATAACAACTTTTATGGCGTTACCCAAGTACATGCCCAAAATACCCGTTTAATTGATAAACTTTGTAAAAAGTCAACAAATCCACGCATAAAAAACAACGTATATGCTGTACAAAAGTTGAGACAAGTTCATTTACTCCCGACAAAAAATGTCCCCTCTAAAAATCCCCCCTCACAAAAAATCTCAGAAAATCAAATGCTCACAAAAACTTATAAGAGAGACCCGTCGAGAGAAGCTAAGATGGGATTTCACAAACAGTTATTAAATAACTTTCTTTTGAAACGGTCTTTTTTTCATACCGATCAACTGAACTTCCCATTTAATTTATGGGCATCAATTTTTTATTTGCACATTAAATACAATAGCACAGTTGAAAAAATTTTCAGTGAAAAAGAAATCCAGAAAAAAATTTTCTATTAATTTATAGGAAAGGCTTGCTCCCTCTTTTTTTCTAAATTTTTTCTAAAATTTATGTTATAATTACCAAATACACTAATAAGCAATTTTATATAAAGAAACTATGAATGAAAAAGTGATAACGTAATATTATAATTATTGTTACTCAACGAAATAAATGAATCGATTGGAAATTGGGATTGTAAATTGTGCAAAGAGTAACCGAGAGGAAACTTTTTGAGACACAAATATAGGAAACGCGAGAAACGGACCAAAGCTTCAACGAGCTTCACTTCTCGGACAATCCAAATTTCATATCTTCCACTAGGATGAAATTCGTCTCAATATTCAAGATGACCGGCAGTCTCGGTACCGAGAGGATGGAAGAGAAGATTGCGATCGAGTGCATGGAAAACATGGCCAGATGCTCGATCTCATGCTTCGTCGCCATCTCAAGCCATATTAGATCCAGAAGTCTCATATTGCCCTTCAGATTCAACCTAAAATTCACAGATGAACGGAAATGTACTCTGTGTGCAGTATTAGCAATGGTGCACACGATGAAATTTGAATCTCGAAAATCTATTCGCATCTTCTCAGCACTCAATTTGTCCCAACATATGTGAATTTCCATTTCTCTTGTGTAAATAATTTTTATGGACTTCACAAAAGTAACAACTTGTGTTACGCAATATCGAGGAATCATATCTTTTTTGCACTGACATTATTGTTGATTTAGTTTTCTGTAAATTTGATGACTTTAATATTAAGGCCATGGATGCTTCCTATTTTCGATAGTGAACATTTTCGACACCGTTTGACCGATCGATATGAAAAAAGTCTCATCCCACGCAAAAAAGTGGCAAAAATAGGCTTTGTATTCCAATCGATCGAATGATGTCGAAAATTTTTACTGTCAAAATTTGCAGTTATCTCTTTTACATTTATGACAGCTCAGCATAATCAATATCAATCAACAGAAATAAAAACTATAATAATTCGCTGAAATAGATTAAAACAAAATATCCTCACTTAGACTAATTAATAAAAAAAAGAAATAAAAATTTAATTACTTTTAAAAAATGTATGTTTTTTGTGGCTGTGTATAAAAAAATATTAATCTGGCAAATGTACAGAATGAAAAATTTAATTTCGTCATGCCTCTGCTTTTAATTGATCAAATTTAATCGGTAACGGAGTTGTTGAAATAGAAATTGTTAAGTTATATAACATTGCATTCTGATATCTCCATCTGTTATGTCCGAAAAATCGTTTTCAAAATAGCCAAGATATATTTTTTTAGTCCTCATTCTCTCGCTGTACAATCAAGCACGACAGAATTAGATATAGATATATTCTGAAAAGAATATCTTCGAATCAACAGAACGCCACTTGTATTTTTCTCATATTTTGATTTTTTTTCTTTTGAAAATGCGAGCATTCTGAAAGAGAATCAATTTTTTTTATATGACCTTGAAAACATTATCGGATGTTGAAAGGGAAATAAATTTTAGAAGCGTGTCAAAATCGTCCTTTCCCTCACCCAAAAACTGTCCCAGTAGCCGCGAAATACCGGATATATACAATGGATGTATTGCTGGCATCATAACTTGATGATTTTATTGAACGGTACACATCGACCGTAGGGGATTTTTATACAAGTATATTTCGCACCTCGAGGCAAACATTGGTGAAAGCGAAACCGCAAACAAATGTACACGGGCAATGACTACACGTGTACAGATTTCTCATCGAGAGTTTCATGATGATCAGTTTAACCAATTTTCCGTTCATTGCATATACGAACTGCCGTGAACCAGATGAAAATATCATGTAAAATCCGTTACAATAAAAGGGCAAATGTATTGAAAAACAATATAGAAAACAGGTTATGAAAGGTGTGTTAAATAACATTTGTAAAAATGATGCCGCAAAAGTATTGAATAATTATTGTTTGCGATGGATTTTCGAGTGAAAATTTTGAAAACAGTAGTCCATACAGAGATAACAAATAGCATGTTTGGAGGGAGCAATTTTTCTTTGTATATCTAGCCCGATGGAACTTAGGAATTTTTGGATACTTAGGAATTTTTGGCACAATTTATTTGTCAAAAAAAAAAAGAAAAACGAATCGAAGCACATAGACAAGCGTGATGTTCAGTGGCTTCCGTTGGAATAGTTACTGGCCGATATTGCATCGGTATGTAGATATATATAAAAGTAAAATGATAGAAAGGCTCACGTTGCTTCGACATAGGAGGTGTCGAAGTGGCATTCGCAATGCATGGCTCGTCTCGTTGGGCGAGGAACAAACAGCGGATGCTGTTCGAGTCGAGTCGCGTCGTGCAGAATCTCCTACCCAGCCTACCATCCTTCTGGAGGTTTCGCGGCAACTATTTTCGAAATCCACTGGCGCGGGTAACACGAGCATCGAGAGCGCGCTCTGGCCGACGTATTTTTTTGGCCAGGGTGGTTGGTGTTCTGTCAGTGGTTTTAAATTCCTTTTGAGTTGCGTGTACGACGCGCGGGCGCACTACGGCCAACGCTCTCGCTCATTCGTACGTTCATTCGCGTACGAAAATACAAAAAAAAAACGAAGAAAAGAGCAATAAAAAACGACAAAAAAACAAAACAAAAAAGAAACAAAGAAAAAAAATCATTTGCACGGTAATTGGAAGCCTGGATTTTAGTCGATAAAAGGATGCACACACGCCGCGGCGCATACAGAGGGAAGAAACAAATGAACAAATTCGCGTTTCAGAATAATGCTCGGCAATCCCATCTACCCCCCTCGAATCACACCCTGCTCTTCATCCCGCGTACAGTACGCTCTCGGAAGCTTCGCTGAACGCGCGGTCGCTATACACCTCCGCTTCGTTCACCCACCACCCCCTTGATACCCTCCCCTCATGACCACCCCCTGCCCACCACCCCAACCTGCAACCCCTCAACCCTACTTTTTTTTCATTCCGTCCTATCAATTGATCAGGTTTTAAATTTCCGCGTCCATCCGAGCCTCGCCTCCACCCTCCCGCGTATTCTCTCTCCGCCTTGCCTTGCCGCTCTCACCCGAACCACCACCCCTTTGTAACCCTCTCTCATTTTCCTCATTCCCTCTCTCCCGCCCTTCTGCACTCGCTCTCTGTCCTACCTGTCCTTCTCTGTTTAATTAAAAGGACACATTAAATTATTTTTTCAATTGAACTCCCCATTGTTACACGCAGACTGCTGATTCCATCCAATCTTTCTTCCTCTCACCACCCCCCGAGAGCTTCATCGCTCCTGTTTCTCTCTTTTCACCGGACTGACAGCAGCTCACGATCCATCGGTTTTTAATTTATTTTTTCCACATTTTTTTACCTCGTATCCAACTTTATTTCATCGCTCTGCCTCGACAGACTCGCGTCCAGTACTTCCTATGTTACATTCGATAATTCTTACTTTAGAATCTAGATGCAGCGAGTTAACACAATCTGGATGCTATCGTTTGGCTGAAGGGATTAGTGTTTAACGGACAACACCACTGTGACCCCCTATTTTTTTCACATTTTTCAAGAATTTTTTTTTGTGGGAAAAAAAGAGATATTCGAAAATTTTTTTTTTGGGTTTTGTTCCTTGTTTATTAATGTATCAAAAAACATTTTTTTCACATTTTTCACGCCGCATGGTGGCGCTAGGGAAGCTCTCGCGTCATCTCTGCAGTGGTTCGCGGCACGCAGCAGAACTCTCTTCAACGTCGATCTGAAAAAAAATATCGAGTGTTTTCGTTAATAATATGATATTTTGAAGAGAAGTACATAGGGATTTGGAAAAATATTAATTTTTAAAAAATAGGCACGCCTGTGAAATTAAAGAATGATTTTTGAGCAAAATTTCTCGTCGAAAATAGGCTATAACTTTTATAATTATTGAGATATCGAAAAAATCCTATGTACTTCTCTAGATAATCTACTTTTATTGATACAGTAAAAATTTGAAGTCGATTGGATAAAAATTGCTCGAGTTCTGCTGCGTGCCGCGAACCACTGCGGAGATGACGCGAGAGCTTCCCCAGCGCCACCATGCGGCGTGAAAAATGTGAAAAAAATGTTTTTTGATACATTAATAAACAAGGAACAAAACCCAAAAAAAAATTTTCGAATATCTCTTTTTTTCCCACAAAAAAAAATTCTTGAAAAATGTGAAAAAAATAGGGGGTCACAGTGGTGTTGTCCGTTAAATAAAAAGTTTACGCACATTAAAAAAAAACACCGAAAAAACATTTCGTAACATTCTTCGTTCTAAATTCGTATATATTCCGAATAAAATTGGATATCCATGGATATCCAAAAATGAATGTAACGTTCTATAACTCTGAAGCACATGACAGAATATTGTGCAGCATGAAAAAGGACTTTCAGCTTAATTATCAGGCCTTCATGAATCGCTCAATTTTTGAAATTTGCCTGCTCGTACCAAAATTATCAAAAAAATGACAAATTTTGTAAACTATTCAATGTCCAATAAATAATTTTTTAAAACCCTTATTTCAATTTCACACTGATCGCTGAATGTTGTCAGGTTTTAAGGAGATTGTGCGAGCGTCATATCAAGTTGGTGATAAGATCTACGAAGAGATAATTAAACGTACACAAGAACACAAGAGCTTTCCATTGAGACTCATAATCAAGAACATCAGGGAGGCCGTCCGCTCCCCTTGAGATGGATAGCGCGATAAGAAATACCGGCCGATACATACTCGTTCTTTGATGCACCTATACATTATGCGTTACCACTAATAATCAAGAGGATAGATTATCGGTTTCATTATAAGCCTGCTGTACTTAAGTTCAGCGTGAATATAATGAGCAGATATGAGTACCTCTAATTAGGTTCCAAATGAGGTCAATACAACTCGATTAATATTTATAAATTAGAGTGAGCTAGTCGATAAATAATTATGTGAATAAATAGAAAAAGAAAGAAAAATGGAATACATCGAAAATTACATACTTCGAACATTGCACTGAAATATTTATTCCGAGCTAGAGCACACAACATGCTAATTGAATTAAAAATAGTTTGAAAAGTTGAAACAAAATTAACTTTAAGGAGGTTTCGTCACGGGAGCGATTGTTAGATAAAAATCTGAAAATTGAATATACTGTTGTTTGGGCAGCAAACTACAGTTCCTTGAAATTTCAGTGTAGGTCAATGAACTGTTAAGAGATATTTTTAATGTCAAAAGTCTCCTAATTTAGCATTAGCCTTATGGGAATATCTTATCTTTATGTATTGGAAATAATTTTCAAAATACTTAACCATTAGATAAACTGCTTATTAAAATTTCTATTCATATAAATGAAACTGAGAATTTCATATCAATCATAAAAAAGTAGGGTCAACGAATGTTTAGAAGAGAAATTAAGATGTAAAATCGGCAGAACGGCCGAGAAATGAAATTTTTCATAATTCTCAGGAAGTTCGGCAACGCATCGCTTATTTCTTGAATTGAAGGTTAGATATGAGACTAGCAGTCGGTAATGAAGAGTGGTCATGTACCGAAACTGTCAGCAGGTAGCATTTTTTTCCCAAAGACATATGCCACGACGAAAATCGTGTTTACGTTGTACATTTACGTGAAATATAATTTAGAATTCATACTAGGTCCTATCATAATTCGATGGACACCTTTATTTTTTCAGAGTTGCCATCCTGTTTGTGATAAGTTTAAGGTTATATTAGTGTTATGTAGTATTGATGTTTACATTTCAGAAAAAGTACGCAATTTCATTTTACGGGTCGTTTTGACAACGGAAGAATTAAAAAAGTCTGTAACTGACTATCGGGAAATCTTCTGCATAAAGCAGTAAACAAGAACGCTCTCAAGAAAAGTGTAATGACGAATTGGATATAAATCATTCAAAGAGGGCCGGACAAATACTGAAGATGCACCGAAGTCGGGTCGACCAAGATCGCCTTCCAGACAAGAAAGGAAAGAACGAATCCAGGAATTGTTGCGATGCTCTAGTGGAGTGAGCATTAATGACATCTCCGCACAATTGAACATACCTTTCGCATCGGTAGAAAGAATATTAAAAGACGATTCATGTCTCGTGTCCAAGCTCGGCGAATACGTTTCTCATTCATTGTCGCCTTCCCAGAAGGAGAAGCGAGTTGATATTGCATGTATGAACTTGTCGTGGCATAGTCATTGCAACGATGACCTAAGAAGATTCATTTGCCTAGACGAAAGTTGGGTCGAATTTTTTACCTCCCTGCAGAAACATCAAGCACGCTCCTGGGTCAGACCAGGTACATCAGCCGAGCCCATACCACGTGCAGAGTTGTACGAAAGGAAGGTCTTGTTGATAGTGGGCATGGATGTTCACGGTGTGGCGTTTCGGAAGACTTATGAAGAAAATATCACAATGGCGGCCGAGCGCTATAAATCGTTTTTGAACGAATATATCCCAAGACGGTCGATACATCGCAACATTAGAGCACCAGTGCTACTTCATAACAATGCTAGACCCCACAAAGCCTGCGTAGTTCAGGAGTTAATCGAAGACAGGTGTTGGATTGAGTTGCCTCATCCACCATATTCACCTGATATAAACCCGTGCGATTTCAACTGCTTTGGCCATCTGAAGCGTCAATTGTCTGGCCATCGATATAACAACAAACAAGAATTGGATTCCGTCGTTAATAC
The DNA here is from genome assembly GCA_963989365.1 of Rhimphoctona megacephalus. NCBI lineage: Eukaryota > Metazoa > Arthropoda > Insecta > Hymenoptera > Ichneumonidae > Rhimphoctona > Rhimphoctona megacephalus. Next base: position 17,693,847 of record OZ022417.1, read on the forward strand.
CACAATTACTAGCCTTAATGAAAATGGAACTTTTTCTGGGGTGAATGACCTCCCATCAGTCTAGCAGCGCGTCATCGATATCGGAGGGGACTACTAATTATTACACAAGAATATCATTTATTATTGAGTAAAAAATAAAAGATTTTTTGAAAAATGAAAGCGTCCACCGAAATATGATAGGACCTAATACATATTATAAATATGACTGATTCTTTTGTCACCCTACCGGATCAGCGAGTCCCTAAAATAAGTCCCTAAAAAAATCCCATTTGAGACTCGGGCTTAAGTCGAGAAAAGTGACCCCAAATGGAGTCCCAAATGGGACTTTTTTCCCCTTGCTCGGTGTGAACCGGACGTGACGTCATGAGTCCCAAACTGGGACTCGGAGTCCCAAATAAGGACTTTTTTCGGAATGAAAACTCAAAAAAAGTCCCTATTTGGGACTCCGAGCCTCAATTTGGGACTTTTTCGAGCGAGGCAACCGGAATAAACGATTCGCTATGTGTATACCTATTTGTATTCTGTACGAGTACGAGACCGTCTTTTCAGACGGTCACAAAGTGTTATGACTCCAACAATATATGCCCACCCAGCGGATGATGCATGCTCGCGAAGACACTTGACTCTGCGTCACGTTGTGGCCGGAGAGAAAAGCAAAAAAAAAGTCCCAAATTGGGGCTCAGAGTCCCAAATAGAGACTTTGTTTTGAGATTTCACTATTTTAAAAAATCCCTATTTGGAGCTCCGAGTTCCAACTTGGGACTCATGACATCACGTCCGGTTCACACCGAGCGATGGGAAAAAAGTTCCATTTGGGACTCCATTTAGGTCACTTTTTTCGACTTAAGCCCTCAGTCCCCAATAGAACTTTTTTCACTTTTTTTGGGACTCGCGGATCCGTTAAGGTAATAGCTGTTTTTGGCTTTTAGTCATGTCGGTATGGTCTGTTTACCGACGACTGAAAGAAATTAAGTGTACAGTTCTATCGATATCGACTGCGACGTTGTCAAATGCATTGAATGAAAAGTCGATCTTAACTTTTGTATGAGGATTGCATGGCACTTCACAGACTGTCGCCTGCGCCGTGACGGAACCTCCTTAATCAATTATGATTGTTCCAGTCATTAGTTCAGTTTCTCACACTTGTATATAAATATTTGAAACACCGCATGAAATATAGAATTTAATTTTGTTCACAGTGCACTTAATGTGTTTCCTAGATACAATCAATCAAACAAAGTTCCTATGTATTTTTTTCGATAATTTTTCATTATTAGCTTCTTCGAAAGACTGAACTGTCAAGCGCGTCTTGGAGGGCAGCTAGGCATCATCACGAATTCTAAAACGGACAAAATCACTGCAATGTGGTAACTTGCCAAAGGGAACTTTTCATTAAGATTACCGTATAATCAGCAGCTTGGCTATTGTCCAAGTACCCAACTTGGATAAGAAGAGCAGTGCAATTGTAGTGATAGTATGAGGATGTATGAAAGTCCAACTGTTCCTCGCGATATTGTAGTATATACTGGCGATGGTTCTTCTCATTTCGAGTTAACCTTTTCTCTTTGTTCCGCGTATTCAAAATGTATATGTAGTGAAAAAAGTGCGAGTAGGGAAGGAGTCGGCAAAGCGGTGAGCCAGGCTCGGCTACATCAGTAATTCGGAAAAGCTAATTAAAACTTGACTCTCTCGTTGCGGGTACGATGGAACACCTTTTTCATTCCTTTCTCCCTCTGCCTTTCTCTCTTCGTTTCTGTGCCGGGAAGGAGGTCTGGCTGCGATTTAGCTGGCTGTTGGTGCCTCAACCCTGGTCCACATTTCCTGCGAGGGATTAAGTAGAGAGTGAAAAGCGGCCCAAAGAGCGATCTACCCTTTTCTGAGAAGCCACTATCACTCTTATATAGCCATACATAGAGAAGGGTTATCAGTTGGTCGAACAGTAAAGTTGCCTGATACACTAGGTTACCAAGAGATTCGTGTAAAATCACAACAGGGTATTGTCGTGATGGCCGTGGAACGGATTTTCTTTGCATGCTCGACCCTCCGCACAATAAATTCCTTCACTGTATGTACTCATTGTAAGAGGGTAAAGAAAGCGGCACTTGTCATCCAAGCGAATCCAATCAGTCTTTCATGGAGCGGGTCACTTTATCCTGAACAGACATTCTTTCAACGGATATTGTACATCGTCATGGTCTTTATTGTTGTAAGTTTCGTTATTATTTTTCATTCTCATGCTATCGTCAAAAAGTGACGACACATCCGTTATTGTCACATTTGCCTCAAAAGCGTACACAAAATGGATAGATGGATGCTGGACATGTATATGGTAACATTGTCATGTGGGATATATCAGCTTTTCGTAGATGGATAAATACCGAAACGTCCCTAACTCACGATCGCGACTCCCTCGCTTTTTTTGTTGTTGTTGCTTCTACCCGTTTGCGTTCGTCCTCATCGTTGCGCGCCCACAACATCGCTTCTCCGTTGCTTCTGGGCTATGCATCTCGATGTGTCTCTCTGTCTGTGCTCTGTCTCTTTCTCATTCCTCCATCTCTTCTTTCTCCCTTCCTCCACCTCACTGTTTATCGGTCTCTCTATCTCTCTATCTCTTTCGTTCACCCTCGCACACCCGATCGGCTTTGTGTCGGACCCCCGCCTATCGACGACGGTGTTATAGAGGCGCGCCATTGTGTGTATCCTACCAGGATGTACATCTAGATCAATAGCATTGGAAATTATCCAAACAAATTATCGATAGAGCGAAAAAACGCTTCGGCAAACGGATAAAACTGGTGGAGGAGAGTAGCGAGTGAGTATACACATGTGGAGTTGCGAGTGGTGCAATAGCAGGCAGTAAGAGCAAGAGAGAAGAGTGTATATATGTATACGAGAGATGGTTTCGCCGTCGATGCCAAGCATTCTCCGGAAACCCGGGGCGCTACATCACGCATAGACGGTAACTGAGAGAGAAAGGAAGGCAAAAAGAGGAGGAGGAGAAAGACAGAGAAGAAATACGCGGGGCGCGCATTAAAAAAATAAAAAATTGCCATACATTTTTCAGGAATTAACGTATACACGAGCGTGTTTGCCCGTGCTTTGGATATAGGTGCTGGCCGAAGTTCGCGCTCGCATTTAGTGTATACACGCGGATGTTTATTCATGTATAGAGCATGTTCGGGAGTGTATATCGCCAGGGAAAAAAACTGGTGGTGAAGGCAAGGGGTAAATGAGTGAGAGAAAAAACGAGAGGAGCTACTCACACATCAGTTATATTTAGAGAGAATACATAAAGGGTGTGCGAGAGTGTCACCCTTTTCTCTCTTTTTCTCATGGCAGAGAATAACGCATAGTGCGAGAGCAAAACGCTCTGACTTCGGTGATCGAGAACTCCAGGAGAAGAGAGGGTTCCTCGTGCGAGCATGAGGGTGGACTGATCGTAGCGGCTGGTTGCCACGTCGGCTTCGTGTGCTGCTTCCCGAGAGAGTCAAGTGTATATAGTGAAGATTGCAGAGAAACGGCAGTGCCGTATATACATGTATATCTGTGTATACGTAAATGTACAGGGGATGTTTCCCCCGATTGGCCTGGTAAAGCTCCAGAAGCCAATTCAAGAATGGTCCGCGAGTGTTTAGCGCAATTTTTCAAAATTAACTAATGTTTGACAGCCACGCGCTATAGGGGTGGCGGAGACCGGAAGCAAGCGGATTCGGTGGTAGAATGAAATACATACAGAAACATATAGGACGTACAAATGCAAACGTGTGAGAGTCATATGGAGAGGAGAACAACGCGACAATTTCTCGATTGTCGACGCCGGAAAGCCTTGGACTCTCATGTGCTATGCAGCCTTAACCGGAAGTCACGGAGTACCAGCGGCGAAAAATGGAGGCAACTCGTCGAGTGTGACCTGAAGGATTCCGCCAGACTACAAAATGTGGCACATAGCATTAATCACGGGACTTTAATTAATGGCAACCTAGAGGTCAATGTATGAATGTGAGGCTACGCATGTGTGTAAGTACCCGGGGGGAGTAATGACAAAAAAAAAGTGCCCAGAATCCGCCACAGCCATCACGAAGGTATTGTCCACGGAAAAACTTTATGGTTGGTGAATATTATCAAGGATTCTTCTGGCACTATCGGAAATATAAAAACGGCGACCTCTCCAAACAATGAACACCCATCATATCCCAAGACTTATTAACCCGAGTGCTTTTGTTTTTTTGCTTTTCTTTTTTTCATGAAATAACATCTTATAGAAGGCTCTCGCGGGGTCGAGCAAAGCGATATATCCGGGGTAAAAAAATGGGGAAACAAGAGTAGAGGCGAAAAAGTGAGGGAGAGAGCAAGAACGAGGAATGGTAAGGTATGAGGAATTAAACGGAAAGGGCGTGGATACGTGAGAAGAGTACTAGAAAAGAGTGCATTGTGGGTGGATGGTTAAAAAAAAATTGGGTGGCGAGGAGTAACGGGGTGCTGCTCCGTGTCCAACCAACAATTTCACGTTTTTCGGTCGAGCGCCGTTCGGTGGGATACTCACTTTTCGTCGCTCTCGGTCCGGCGGGGGCCAGCCCAAAAATTACGTCGACTAGAGTTTATTTGTCCGGAAATGGTGGTGCCCCGAGGGGGTAGGGGGTGGTGCTTGTAGCACCCCCTTTTTCGACCGTTATAACAGAGCACACGCGAGAGAGAAAGAGAGATGTGTGGTGGATGGAAAAAAACGGGGACTGACATGTGCATGAGGGTGGAGTACGAGGAGAGAATGAGAGGGTGAGGGAGAGTGGCGAATGGATAGGTGGAAAGGGTGCGAGAGATCGCGGCGAGTGAGAGAGATGAAGCGAGAGAGAGAGAGAGAGAGAGAGAGAGAGAGAGAGAGAGAGAGAAAGAGAGAGAGAGCGAGAGAGAGAGAAATGTTCTGTTGGAGGGAGCGAGACGGTAGGACAGTGGTTGTGCCGACACATATAGAGGATGAGAGTGAGAGAGATTGAGAAAGTCTGAGCCTCGCAAATATACACCTATATAGTTATTCCTATATAATATATATATGAATATAGATATAGTTGGATATTTTTTTTTAACGGCCTCTGGTTGATGTATCGCGTATTATTTGTGTGTTGCGTTCGTTGGCTGCAATGCGCGCTTTTTTCGCTCTCCCACCGCCTATTATTTATTAGCACTAACGTGCAATTGTATTGATCTGCAATACACCACCCATCCCGACGTACCTCCCAACGGTAGAACGGCTCTCCTCCTCCTCCTCCTCTACCTCCTGGTTCGTGTACTCCTGCACCCTATTCGCGCAACCCCCTTCACATTCGCGGCCGCCCACCCTGGGATTTTTTACCATTCGTAGAACGTATTTGGACTTGCCATGAAAAAGAGAGCGAGAAAGAGAGACCACGAGAGTAAGCTAGATAGATAAACAGAGAGAACACCGCGAGAGATTGTACGCGCATGTATATCGGTTTTGTCAGAGAGGAGGGTATTCGGGTCGATCGAGCCTGAAAAAAATATTAGTCGTTCGATCTCTCGATATATCTATACGTTTAAAAGCATACATATAACAGCCTCGCTCTATTCAGTCTCGTTACTTCGGTATAATCATTTTTC